>JAAAKE020099888.1:0-18668 GCA_010014785.2 Anisolabis maritima
AAGAAATGTCGGTCTCTCATGTCCTTTTTTCCTACCTAAATAATTTGCCTCTTGAAACCTACTTGATATTTCCTCCCAACTCCTAAAACCTTGATACGCTCTAAAGAAAACATATAATATATAACATATAACCAGTGGCATAACTAATATGCTGGGGGCCAGAATGCCAAATTTTTTTTGAGCTCCACTGAAAAAATAAATAACAAAAAAGGTAAATAAAATAAATATTAGCTCATGCATCATGCGGCCCCCTTGCTTACGGGCCCCCCATCCCCCCATTGCGATCCCAAAAAAAAAAAAAACGATGTTGAAATTTCAAAGGAAATACACGTTTTCAAGTCCCCAGTGTTTAAGAAAAATGGGTCTCACAAAATGTTCTGACTCTCTCTCTCTCTCTGTGCGTGTGTCTGAACAAAATATTTAAAAAATGCAATTAATATTCTCCGGTAATAATATATACAAAAAAAAAATAGTTACCAATAGGAAGATGAGCATGAGGACTTCCACTATCCAAAGAAGAAACTTGCTGATTTGGACTCAGCTGCTCGGTAGTTAGGTCCGGACTAGGTCCACTTTCTCCTGGTGAAAGAATAGTAGAAGATGTATAGCCACTAAATGGATCCGGAGTCGGACTAGTGGATTTGCCATGATTGGCAGAAGAAGCTGCGCCGCTATTCCCTCCTTGGACTCCACTTGCCACAGAACTTCCAGAAGCTCCAGATTGAATATCAGTACTTCCACCAGGACTATGCATCGTTGGTCTTCTTGATGCAAGGGTTGATTTAGAGGCCGGCGTTTCTAATTCCTTAAAAACGCCCACAAATCAAAATTAGTGAGAAAGAAATAGCAAGTTAGAGTTTTAAATATTTATCTTGTTTAATTTAATTTAGGGAATTCTAAATAAATTTTCCAATGAAAAAATTAATTTGTTTCAAAAATTATTTTAATATAAGAATATAAAAATAATGCAAAAAATAGCTGATGGCTTAATTTACATATTTCTATAATCCAGAAATATTAATCCACTTTAAATCTACTGGCCCTTCTATCACCCGTCCGACCAATCAAAACGACATCTCGCCACCTTTCTCGCTTTGTTTATAGGAGAAAAGGAAGGCAACGCCTATGACACTTTCCCTCTTTCTCTACATCTCTCTGGTATTACGAAAAAAACCCGATTACAGTAATCTATTTTAAAATATATATCACATTAGCAAAAATAAATCAAAATAAAGTGAACTTATATCGAAAAAAACATATTAAAAATGATTACAATTTTAAAAAAATTATAATTGAAAATAATTTTATAAGAAATATTCAAGGTTTTTATATAAATTCAATAAATTTCCATTTAGTTAATCTGGTGTTTACTATTTAATATTTACTTAAAAATGTTAATAAATTATAAGAGATTAAATTTATTTTATTTTTTTATAAAATATTTCAAAAAATAATATAAAAGTTTGATCTTAATCAAAGATAGAAAAAGTTATATAAAATATTTTTTATACCTGCATAAGGAATAATTAAAAGTGAGGATTCTCCTGAACTTTTAGGGATATTTTTACTGAATCAAATTCTAAATTTTAAAATTACAATTGAATGAAGAAATAATAATTTTTTGTCTAAAAAAATATATAGCTACATAATTAAATTTAAATAAAAACAAAACCTCAATCGAAACAATTTTAATCTAGGCCAGGAAAAATCTAAAGATTAAAAGAAATTGTTTTTTGAAAATAATTAAAGATGATTTGAAATGAATTCAGCTATAGATACCTCTTTAATTCCGGTCCCATCAATCAATGCAGCTAACTGCTGTTCACGTTTTTCTAGCTCTGTTTGATATTTAATTGGGTTGGCAAGTGCTTCAGCGAAATCAGAAAGACCATCAGGAACATAATCCTGAAATTAGATGAACAATTAAGAAAAAATAATATACCCAATAGTATACGCTTTAATTGCAAGTTGACCCAAGTTTGCAGCAATAGTTATTATCTATAAATAAAGAAAAAGAATTATTAAAATGGAAAAAAAAATGCTGACATAAGGTTTATAGAAGCCATTATTTCAATATAAGCACTATTCTTAGGTTACATTTACATTCAATACGGTAATACGCCAAATTGACCGGTTTATCAAATGTGGCCTGACATACTATGTACGGTATAATCAAAATTACCCAAACTATTATCTTCGGAGTGTTCTTACTAGATTATTATATGACCTCTAAAAAACAGCATATTTCTTAGTCATGATCTATATTAATAATTAATTTGGTATCTTTTGTTTTTATAAAGCTCATATATATAATAAATTAGTAATATCAATCCGAAGGTAAGCGTTTGTCTACATCTGAGTAGGGGTGTTTGATTGTAGAAAAAAATAATCGATTGTCATTGTTAAAAATAAATGATATTATTAATTAATTATTATGGACAAGGAGTCCCTGTCTATCTTAGGAAGTGTCTCCTGGTGTACTTCCCGTGCCCCTTTTAGTTACCCCACTAGAATGGGATATTTTAGAGCAAACCTTTTTTATTTTTCGCATCCCTAAATTTAATGAATCTTCCCCTACAAAAATACATAATTTTGAAGACATTTCTTTTTAAATTGATGGTAAAAATGCCGAATGATTATATTATATAATATTATTATTATTAAATTCTCCCAAGTATTTCAATAAAGTACTAATACCGGTTGCCTTATTTCATTAAAAACCTTGCATTGGTGTGCTATAGGGGTACTTAGCTTAAATATTAATTTTGAACTTCGAGAGTTTTTTCGTTTTGGAGATGTTTTGTTCAAAGATGGACTATTTTGCAAGACCCATTTTTTGAACTTAGTAATTCTCAACATGAAATTTTTTGCAATCGCAATATTTTCTTGCTACTATATATATATGTTAAGAGAAAGAAAAAGGATCGGCAGAGATCAATCATAATATTATTTATAGGATCAAAATAATACCTGGAGATTAGAAAAAGCTTATGACTTTTTATATATGAAAAATTTTTCTGTTTATTTCTTTAAAGTAGTATCCTATATTACTCTAGGCAATGGATTACCTTAACCACTATGTGGAGAAAAAGAGTAGCCAGGGGTAGGGATTGGCCTCCTTCGGTGCGCAGGGCAACATGTCGATACCCAGGGCATAAGCCGACCACAGGAAGAACTCGATGGCCAATCAATCGACCGGAATCATCATAAGCTGCTATACGGATGCAAGCCAGTTCAGGAAGAACAACCTGAAATTTACGTTTCATGTATATAATGGATTGGAAAAGTTTGACAATTTTCTATTAGTTTAAGTTTTTATAACCTTGCATCGAGAAAAAATATAATTCTATTTTAATAATAATAGGAATTTTAGATATATAAAAATAAAATTCTAAATTAGTTATTTTTTTTACCTTTTTGAAAACGAAAGGTTCTTCATCATAAGTTGGATTAATTCCATTGTTGGGAACAGTTTTGGTGCGAAATTTTTTACGCACTGTATCAGCTGGAAGACCATACATGTCAACTTCAACACAGGTACCTATTCTTTTATCACTTAGAAATTGGCCTAAAAAAAAGGATTGAAATAAAAATGATGCCTAAATCTTAAGTTGCAACAGTTTTTTAGAATATTATATTATCCCTTTGGAGGAAAAATAAATTTTCAAAAAAACACATGTATCGTAAGTTTCAAGTGTTGTCAACTCCCTTTTTGATACTTTACTAGGGATAAGCATCGAAGCACATCGCATATGTTCGCCAGTGAAAAGCAAATGATTGTCAATAGTCGTAGAATTGAATAGAGTGAGGTTTAGGAATTCTAACATTTCAAAGTTATTCATTCCTACCATCGACTAAAAATATGGATGACAGAAACAAAAAAAACCAAACTCTTTTTGTGTATTCATCGAAATAAATAGGTATACAAGCTTTTAAAGCACTAGTTCTTAACCTTTTCAACTACTGACAACCCTTTTCAAAATTTGTTCCCGCACTCCTTGCAAAAATATCCAACTTTTATTTAATGTGGAGAAGAAAAAAAATGTAATAAACAATCATTATGTAAAGTATAGCATCCCCTGAAAAATTTCTCGCACCATTGGTTAAGAACCACTTGTCTAAAGTGACGCGAACCCTGAGGTGCCTTCAAAAGAGTAATGCATACACAGCAAATAAGCAGGAATAGACAAAAAGTTACTGTACGTGCACTGTTCATTAGGAGCCATTGTTTCAGAGCTAGAGTCTTTTTGGACACTCATGAGCAATGGCCTTAAGATTATTTATATTTATTTGGAGAGATACACCGTAATGTTGAGTATCGATGGTTTGGCCTTTGTTCTTCTTTCATCAATGTAGCAAGCCCTGAGTCACAATGGCTCCTAAGGAGTAGGCATACACAGCAAATGGACAAGAACAGGCAAAAAGCTGTTGTGTGTGCAGTGTTTTTCTTTTTTTTCGGCATCTAAGGCCATTTAGATTCCGTCCATATTTATTTAAATTAATTGGAAACCAATATAATTTAAAGAAATTCTATCGCTCAGGACGGGAAGGGAATAACTGACCCTTAGATAATGAGGCAAGAGCTTTACCTCTGCTCCAAGGGACAGAGGCACATTGCTTCATTGGAGCCAATGTGTCTCAGGGCTCGTGTCACTTTGTACACGACAGACGCTCGTGTGCACATGGCCTAAAGCAGCAAATAAAATGAAGTTGTTATGGGAAAATTGTTTTTCTTTTCTTAAATTGTATAACAGAATAAGTTATAAAAAATAATTTTTACCTGAAATAACATGTACCGAAACGGTGCCAGCTATAATACCATCGACGGTGGATTCGGCAAAAGGATCAAGACGGCGATCTTTACGCCGCATAAACTCAGGTTTAAGAAGATACCCGCAACGATAATTGTATTCAAAAATTCCCAAATTGAGTTGCATTGCAAGGTCTATAATAAAAAAATAAATACCCTTTTATTATATGTTTTAAATAAATTAAATAAAAAAATGAAAACAGAATATAATACCTAAAGTTTGATAATTAAGAGCAACTAGTTGACACCCGGCATTCCAAAAAAGTTGCGGCATAAAATTAGAAGAATCAAATCTTGTGCCTGCAGGATAAACTCGGGAAAGTTGGTGTTTATTGTAATTTACAAATTCAATTGGATGTTCTTTCAGTAATGTAGTTGCTTGTTTTTCATCAAATGAAGACATTTCATAATATCGATTTTTTTCTGGAAAAAATTGAAAATTCCTTAATGTAAGTATTTTGAGAAATATATTTATATGTATATAATAAATAAAAATGTTTTTGGGAAAAAGTATGACATTTTGAGACAAAAAATTCAAATGATTATAAAATCATTAATATCACACCTAAAACAATGTTATTAATATATTTTCAAATTTATACCAAATTAGTTGTAAATTGTGCCCCATTTCGAAAATTTTGTTAAAAATATAACTTACAAAATGCCTCAAAATATCTCAATAGTAGCATATTTTGGATCATCCAGTGGGGAAGGATGATCAAATGTTCAATTTTTCGATTAGTGCGGTGAAATTTCGGAATCAATTAAACCAATCGCACTAATCGAGGGATAATCTGTTTATTTATTGTTATTTTGGACAAAAAATAATATTGGACGTGTACACTATCTCCGCTGAAACAAAGTAACTTGGAGATAGCAGCTTATAAGTCGATGTGCCATACTCGATATTTGATAGGCCTCTACCACATTTTTAAGAAAATCCAACAATTATCAATAAAAATAAGAAAAAAATAAAAAATGTGCAAATAAAAATAACACAATTTTATTTTATTATATTATTTTAAAAATAAATTAATAAAAAATAGGAAGCCTATGTTTGAAAAAAAAATTTATTTACCTGGTATTCCATCAATATTATAATAATTTTAATTAATTATTCATTATAATTTACCTATTTTTTAAAATTTATATACTTCCTCAATAAAAGAATCACACCTTTCAATTTGTATATTATTATACATTTATATTGATTCATATTTTGGCAGTATGCTGCATTAACTATATTTTTTCTGCTAATTTCAGAGACGCTTGCGCTTTTTGGTATATGCGGCCATTTTGGCTTATAATTTTTCTCCCCCCATTGAACCGCTGAGCAAAACCGCTTAAGCCGCTAGCTAAGTAATACTAAACCCGACCATTAAATATATCAAATAAAGAAAATTTTGAGTGTTGGATTTGAATTTGGGCCAGCCAAAATATATACATGTCTAGCAAATTATCTATGTAGAAGATAGTCGGACCGTTTTCAGAATTCCAGAAAAGCAGGATGTAGGCAAAGCTAGCCTACACTCTAAAAACTCTGGAGCTGAAGAGGAAGCAGCGGGGACGTTTTTGTTACCTTAGGATTCGTTTATTTTAAATTAAGTGGCATAATCTCAAATGACACCAAAATTTCATCTCTTCAGGTGATTATTTGAAGGACTGTCTATTCTGTTTAGGGAGGAGAAGTTTGTGAGGCAAACTTTTTGGTGGCAGTGAAAATAGGATTTCTGGAATTCTGAGACTAGTTAGACTATAGATATTAAATTGAATTAAAATATAAATTAAATTTGAGTAAGAATATACTTTCAGAATTTTCGAATGAGATAAAATGGACAGGTTGAACATAGTTGACAAGAGCAGAAATTTCAGCTCCAGCTTCAGTTTCAGTCTCTTTGGATACTTTGTCTGATTGTACTGCATCAGGACGTTTTTCATCTCCTGTTGTCTCTTCTTCATCTTCGACACTTGAGCTTACATTTTCTTCATCTATAAAAAAAAAAGATAAAAATTGATAGTACTACAAAATTACTATGTGTAAAAAAATAAAATAGACAATTGTTTCATCTTATTAGATAGTTAGAAGACCTACATAAAATCCAAAAATAATAAATTTCATAATTATTTTATCTTAACGATGTTTTGACTGATTTTCATAGCCTATGGGGCGTTTGAAAAACTCCAACTATTTCAAACAAAACCCTATCAGTCAATAATTTTATAATTATTAAAACATTATTTAGAATTTTATGTACATCTACTAATTATCTATTAAGAAACAAAAAAAAAAAAACGTTTCACTACTTTATTTTGATAAGTATAATATTTATTAATCATAAAATTATTAACTTTTTTAGTTAGTTTTAAATATAATTAAAATTTTTTTATTAATTTAAGCTTTTACAATAGTTACCATTATTAAATCAACTATACCCTATTTATAGATTAATTGTCGTTTATTTGTATAAAACACAGCGTTTCAGGTAATCATTCATTCTTGGGCCTTCAGTTTTAATTTGGATTCATATTACAAAAATTCTTACATCTAGAAATCTTCATATAAGTTAAGTGATAAGCAAGGTATTAGATGTAGATCTAGTCTTTATCCTTTGAACCTAAATTGTAAGAGAAGAAAGCCACAGAATAAGTGAATTAGAAATAAATCAAAAGCAGGCTACTAATCTAGCCAGAGCCTCTGCACCCCTTATTTTTTTCGTAAAAGAATTTCTATTCTAATTTTTTCTCTTTATATGGCATAACAAGTATCTCTATATATCTTGATTTATAAGCTGCCCTAGCTCTACTTCAATAAAATTAATTTTTCATGTCTTTGTCTTTTGGCATCGAAGACCAACAATATATCTATCTATATATATGATACTATAATTTGTGCATTTAAATTTAACTACTACCTTTATCCACCTATATATATTTAAATTAAATGGTAGTTATTATTTTTAAAAAATTTCCCTCAGTATGGGAATATTAATGGCGGTGGTATCATAACAAATTTTGAATTTCCGGGATCACACAAAATTACTTTTTTGTTGATCATGATTGTTGATCCTGGAAATGCAAAATTTTTTAGATACCACCGCCAAATAGGTAATTTTTGTTTTCATTTTTTTCATTTGAAAATTTGCCTTTAATAACAAATAAAAAAAAAAGTTATTAAAATCATCAAGTCAAATGCAGTGAGGAAGATAAGCAGCGATCGCTATCGAATTCTCTGTAATTAGGTTTGCCAAGACTTAGAAATAAAATATAATTTTTATAAAAAATTATATTAGTAGTGATTTATGCTTAAATAAATCATCAAATAAAACCTATAACCTTACGAAATGCAGCCCGCGAATATATATATGTTATATGCGGCCCTTGGTCTACCAAAGACCAATGCTTTATAAATTATGAGACTCTCCCTCATAATTTTTAAATGCTGCCACTGTCCTTTCCATAAATAAAGTTCAAAAAAATTTCTGGTTCTAACATGGGCCTATTTAAATTATATAATTATCATTTGAAATAAAATTTATTAAGTTTAATGTTGGAAGGTTGGTTCATATGATGTCCCCTTCTCTTCTCCTCCACTGCCTAATTCCCCTCTCACTAAAGCGCCAGGAGAAAAAGGTATTCAGAATTTAACCATTGCTCTACACGGAACACTGTAGACATTACTCAACTCCCGAAGTGAAGAAAATATTAATAGCTGCCCTAAGTAAGAGCGGTACGGTCGATGTCTCTCTCTTACAAGACCCTGAATTATTAAACCTTCTATTCATCCAACATTAAAACTTAGAAATATATTTTACAAGTTTAAAAGGAACAGATTTTTTTAGAATTTTATGACTGATTATTAAGAATTTTAATATCAGTTTCATTTTTCAGAGGGTGAAATGAGACATAAAGTTCATGAAAGTTCATGTCTCTTTGTTGAAAAGTAAATAAAAAAATAAATAAAATACCATTTTCATCTTCCTCTTGTCCACTGTCTTTAGAAGGTTGTCTTTGTGTGAGAGGAGGAGCCTGAGATGTTGGATGTGTTATATCTCCGTTTCCTTGAGGTTGCTCTTGTTGTTGAGCCGGAACTACTTCTGCCACAATTTTGGCATCACTTGATTCTGGCTGCAAACTTGGCCGAGATGTTGAATGATGATGATGATGATGGTGATGATGGTGTTTCTTTTTATTTTTTATTATGATTTTTCTCTTTAGAAGTGATGGTGTTGGTAATAAGATGCCAGGTTCCAACTGAAAAAATTATCAACTTTTTATTTTCTCTTACTTATATATAAAAAAAATAAAGTAAGTACCGCAATTGTAAAAAATTGGATGTTGAGATTTCAAAATGGTGCGTCTCTCTTTGTGTCAGTGACGTAGGAATATCGGGGGGAGGGGGGGGGGGGAGTCTTCAAAAATCCTTTATAAATTGAAAATTTTTAATTATTTTCATCAATTTTTATAGTAATTTACTTTAATAGTAAAAAAAAAATTAAAAAACCGATAGCAAAATAATTTTAATCAAAAATACGTATTGTAATTGTTTCAAATATTGTAAAAGTTTATATCTTGAGAATAATTTCGAATCCAGACTTCAAAATAAAAACAAAAAAGTTCATATCTCGTATGTCAAGCGGTTCGTAAGTCAAGGGCCAACTGTAATTAGTATATTAAGTAATAGATGATAAATAATACGTGCATTATAAAAGTTAGTTGTTTATATAATAAATGAACAGTTTAATAAAATATGAATTTAATGGTACCTTATGAGAATCTAAAGGAGCATCTAGAAGCATGTCACCAAATATTTCTCGACAATATTGTGCAATTTTGGCTTGCTGTCTTGGATTACAATGATTTTCAAATGAGAGAATAACAGGAAATTCACTAGTTTTAAAAGCAGTTTCCGCAATTGCCTCTATAACATCTTTAGCAGGAATTTCAGGAACAAAGGTATAACCGTGAACTATTACAGGTTCTTCGGTACGACCATTCCAAAAATCAAGTTCAACACATCTACATCCAGCCAAGAGGCATTGTCTATAAATCTCGACTGAAGATCGTCCCGTCAGTTGGTGTCCTGAAGAATACAAATTAGTTAATTAATTAAATCAACAAAATTTTAATCTTAAAATATAAATATGAAGTTTTCTTAATTTCAATATAAATCATTTATGCCTAATGTGAACATCATTTTAGGAATTTATATAATACTTCTATAATAAATATCTCCTTTTTCTTTGTTGCAGGAGCAGCTTCCGCCTAGGCAGTGCATCAGCGACAACGATTTAGTCAGGTAATGCAGAGCAGATGAAACCTCTGGTTTTATTTCTCCGAGCCAATATATATATATATATATATATATTCTTTTTTCAGTTGTATTAAAAATACCCACTGTCGCACTTTTACACTTGGTCCAAGGGTGGATCAGCATATCCCCACCTCATTTAGAATACAATACAGATCTATAGACGGATGATGGGTAAGATGAAATATCTTAAATAAATTTACAAGGAGATGCCGAATGAAATGAAACATATACCACCTAAAGGAATATATTTACGATATTAGGGTTTGAGTGAAGGGGCCATAGTTTTAGAGTAATGAGCAATTAAAGAGCTTGTTGGAGTTCGAATCCTACAATCTCAAAATTTTTTATTTAATGTTATTTTTTTAGCCAAAAAAATTTTAATAAAATTTTAATAAAATTAATAGTTAATAATGTTAATTATTGTATTAATATAAAGTCTTTTGTTTCATCTTAATGGATAATTAGAAGAGCTACATGAAATCCGAAAATAGAATATTTAATAACAGGTAAAACATTATGAAATTTGATGATTTTGATGTGTAGGTCTCCTAATTGTTCAGATGAAACAAAAGATACAGGTTGTCCAATTACTTTTGAGAGGGATAGTAGTCTTCAGTCTTTCATTATTTTCAAACTTCCATTAGGAATGAGTGTGTCTAACATAAGAACTAATTTGCAAAGATAAAAACTCAGGTGGGTTTATGACCCATTTTGCGTGCCTATCTATTAATTTTAATATATCTACAATTATTAAATGAGAAATTCTTCTATGTCTGTATGTATGTAAGTGAATTTTTTTCTTGAAAACGGTTCTAACAATTTTGACGAAATGTGGTGTATTTACTATTTCTCAAGGAATCGATTGTGTTGTCTTATACCTCTTAATAAAGAATAATAAAGCAATTGAATTAGTAGAATTAATATGGCTAACCTGTCGATGCGAGATATGTCAAGAGAGATTATAATTCAGGCACCTTTTAAGGAACTAAATGTTGCTAAAATATTAATAGAGGTAATGTGACATTTAAATTGAAAGATCCTCAATGTGCTACGTGTATAAATTGAATAATTGAAAAATTTTAAACCAATATCAATAGGAAGTAATAATAACATAATTAGAATATAATAATTAAAAAAAATCAATTACATTACAAAAGCACTAGTGAAAACTTCACCCTAGTTTACGATATATAAAATAAGGAACTAGCTTACCCGTCAAATAAGTATTATGAGAAGAATTAATAAAATAATGTGAGAGTGGTTGATCCATATCATCAGAAAGATCGTATTTGCTGGTAGCAATTATCGGATTATCTTCACTCATCAAATAACGCAAAAAACCATCAAGACTGAGCTGTCCTCGTAGAGCATTTGATTTATTTGGTTCATATTGGTGAATAAGATCTCGGGCTCGAGCATTATTTGCATAAGGATAAAGAATTTCATTTAAACGAGGATCTCGTTGAGTTTTGTTCAAGAAATCAACGAAACGTGCAGATGTCATTAATTTGCGTTTCGAATGGCCGCACCTAAGAAACAAAACAGAAAATTTAGTTTCAAAGGAACAACTTGTGATTGATTTTGAGGGGACGAATGTTAAATGAACGAAATTATAACTTTTTGATGACATTTATAAAATACATTAATGAAAATAAAAAACTTTATATTTTTAACCAGAAGCGAAGGAATCGTGAGGAAATTAAATTCGCCATGTTTGTTTTATAATAATATAGGCTTGCGAAATAAATTTTTTTACGCCACATGTTTGAAGCGATCTCTAAACCTAATTTTAATGTACTGAATTCAAACCTGTTCACCAATTTTTCGTATCGCATACTGTTTACTTAAAGAAAAAATATTCAATATTTTAATAATTTTTAAATACTATTTAAATGAACTTATCTAAAAAAAGAAAATCTCAATTATACAGATGGATAAGTACAAGAAGATGGTTCTAAAAGACTGTTTTATTTCAATCTTGAACCTAAAAGTTGTCTAAAGACCAAGTCATTTAAAAAGTACGTGAATTGTCATCTTCTAAGTATAGAGATAAATTTTACAATATAATCTCTGAATTCGAAATGGAAGAGTACTGATACTACTCTGTGGCAATGCTATATGTAAAATTGGAATCGGAGCATATTGTTAAAGTGTTAGAGGTCTTATTACTGAAGGTAGGTTTGAATATACAATGCTTGTTTTCTTTTTCTAATTGAACCAATATTTTTTTTAAACCTTCTGCTACGGCTTTTACACCATTCTATTTATACAAAAGAAATTTATTACATTACAAAACTCTATTTTTTAAATATACACATCCACAAATACGTACATTACATAATATCAAAAGACATTTAGAAAGAGAAATAAATTAAAAATATTTCTATGGATTCTTTTATTTTATTATTTTCTACGCGAACTTTAAAAAAATAGCACATCTTCTTAGAAAATGTATTCTTTTGGTGGAAGCACATAAGCGATATTGTATCTTTGATTAATGGACAACCCAGGAAAATATGATCGGTTGAATTGTCGACATCACAAAACGGATGGTCCATTAAATTAAAAAATGAAGTAAACTAGGAGTAGCGACGGATCCCAAATGTAGATGCATTATTAATACGGTTAAATTCCTAAAAGGCTGACTCTAGTGGAACCAAGATTTTACTCACAAATCGTGATTTTAATTTTGAAATTCATTTACTCAAACATATTAGAATGTTGCTCTTTGGATTTTATATAAAATGTATTATTTACACATAAGAATTGTCCTTCAAATTTGCTATTACTCACCAGGCCCGATTTTGTGCATGTGCTATAATTAGAAAATTGCTAATATCGATGTGAGTAGTTGGCCAAATTTAATGAATATAGATAAAAAAATGTATATATAGTGTGTGAAATATTTCATATCCTTTCTTTAGGGTCTATTTTTATTCGCCCACTTGTCCCTTAAGAACACTAGTGGACAGTGGTAAAGCATAATGTCAATCTGGCATGTTTACACTTCTAAATAAATCATGCTGGGTGTTAGACACACAACGATTCTAGAATGAATAATTAAATTTTGTGTTAAATACAGAATTATTTTTGACTTTTATGTCATAAATATTCCGTGGCGGAAAATCATTGCAAACCTGGGTTATCAATTGAAATTTAAACCTCTATATATATATATATATATAAGCATAATTAAATAATTGAAAAAATTTTGGAAAAAGATAAGAGAATTTAAAAACAACAAAAATTAATTTAAATTATATTGGCTACCAATTAATTTTAATAAATAAGGATGGAGTCTAAATGGCCTCAGATGCCGAGACTTAAAAAAAAAAAAAGAGGATTAATTTGAAATTTGAAAGATTCTTCTACAAAAATGCTATTAATATAAAAATATGAAAATAATAGAAAGAGATGAATTACAGACTAAAAAAAAAGACGAAGAATTTTATAAATATAAATTAAAAAAAATACATATATTTTTCTTTACTATAAAGGGTCAAAAAGTTTCATCTGGATAAATTTTAGCTAAATCGAAGAGACGGCCCATTTTCTAAAGGATTATCTAAAAAATTGTTATATGAAGAGTAGCTTCATTAAATTTCTCACCCCATTCCCTCAATTTTTTAAAATATTCTATTAGTTTTTGTTTTTAAGAATAACCAGTAAATTTTGCGTTGACTTCAAAAGTAAATGAAATTTTTAAAATATAAAAAAAATGCTTTTATTTAAAAATGCACTAAAAAAAGGAAAATAATCTTTTTCATAAAATAAATAAAATAAAAAATGTATAAAGAAACATTTGGGATATTTTTTTTATGTTTTTAAATATATATGACAATTCTTTTTAGAGTGAAATTTTTTTTTGTTTAGTTTTGGCTATTATTTTATATCTTTTTTTTGTCATATTTTAAATGCAATATATTTAAAATAAAATAAAATGGTGTTTTTTTAAGTACCCACTTTAACTGAGCGACAAGTGTTCGTTTTGTAAATATAGCAAAATTATCAAGAGAATCAGGGATTTAGGTAAAATCCTAGTCTATGGTTTGATAAATGAGGCAAGTGAGCCGGATTTTGGTAGTCCCGCGCCAACATAGAGGACACTACAGCCAAGCGCTCAAATCCGTAAAAAACAATTTTATTCTGCAATCACACGAAAAATAAATTCAAGGTGTTATTAGGAAAATTAATAATATAGGATAAATGTGATGTTTAATAAAACATCATATTTGTAGAAGATATAAAAACAACTTTCTAAAGTTAATTTTATTTATTTTATATTTTATTCATTATTAAATTGTTATTTTTTTAGTAAATTTTAAATTTGCATTCTTTTTCTTCATTTAACAAATTTTGATGGGTTTTTGTAAAGCTATTTTAACAAAAAGAAATCAAATAATTTATTATAAATCTTCCATTTACGATATTTTAATTCAATTAAAAAAAAAAAACCTCCTAATGAAATGATAGTTCTAAGTAATGCTTATCAGATTTCTTTTATGAATTGTCATTGTACAAAAAATTGCTTGATCCTCATTGTTATTTTTATTAATTAAAAAGTCCATCTAAAACTTTTATATATGCAAAAAAATTAAAACAAATGTTAAAAAATGAACCCTTCGTAGGTCGAAAAAAAAGACTGCTTTGCAAACGGTGGGGTACTGCGAGTGGATTAATAAAGTAAAGACAACAGGTTCCATATAAGTGAATAATGACGAGACATCAGAGCCAATCATAAGCGAAAATCTTTGAAAATCTCTCGGCAGCCAATCTGCGTATTTTTTTAGTACCCTTGTATTAATAAAAATTTAAAAAATGTGACTTTTCCTTGTTTGTGCTTTCGTGACGAATTGATGTAATAGTTGATAAATGTTCTTTGTAGTTTTGTAAGTAATAATTTGTTTAATACATTTATATTTAAGATTTTTAAATATGATATATAGAACCAGTAGAAATTATATTGTTGTTGTTTAAAAAATCGCACTGGTAAATAAAATAATTATTTACAATTATTACTATATGTTATATATCCATGATAAGTTTTTTTGGAATAAAAAATCAGCACTAAGAGGTGTTATTATTATCAGGGTTTCCAACGTCAATAAAAGTAACACTTCTTACCTCATGTTTTAAATTACAAAATCTCACTATTAAAAGCTTAAGGCGATATCAAATTGTTAAGTTGAGTAACATTAAAAAATCTTTATATATAGATCTCTGCTTACACTTGTTCAAATATCTTCTCCACTTCAGAACGTTGAGTTAAGTTTTTATATAAATTGAAGAAATCTTCGAAAGAAAATTTTTGAACACTAACAGTATCATTCTAAAAATAAAGATAAAAATGAAAGACTATGAAAATAAGTACTAAAAAAAAAAAAAAAAAATACTTTTCCAGTTGGGAGTCCAGATATATCTAAAGCTTTTTCAACTCTTTTCCGATCCTCTTTGCTTTGAGTAAATAATTTCACAATGCTAAAACATAAAAGAATAAATAAATACATTGTATTATTAGTGAAAATTACTAATTCCATTAGATAATTAATTATTACTTTTTGACAGGTATTTTGCCGGTTTTGTCTAACATCAAGGTCAGTTTCGTATGCGCTTTATGTAAGAACATAATAGTTGAATTATTCAATTGTCCCAAGTTGTATGCCATTTTGAGTAATTCATCAGTCCATAACTAGAGAATCAATTCAATTTTATAAAATTAATAGAGAAAAATTTAAGAAGTAGTGAGAAAGTGGCGGTTAAAGGGCGATCATCCTTATCCCATAGATAGAATCAACTTAATAAATTATGGTTATTAATTAATAAACTTATAGTTAATTAATGTGTATTGAAACATCAAATTTTATATAAATATTTAATAAATGTATTTATAAATTGATATTGACCCTTGACATAAGATTTCATTATAAAGTTACTCTCTAAAATTTTTTAATGTCTTATTACTTTTTATATATAAAATAACTTTTAAAAAAATAATTAGACATTTATTCTTATAGAGAGAGAAAAAAAAAACTATATATATATATATATTATTTAACTTTATAGTTAAGCCTATATTAAAAACTAGACGTCAATTTTAATTAAAAAACTAATAATTAACTGCAATGTTTCGACCTTTTTTATTCTATGAATTTCATAAAGTTGTAACTCCAACATATTTTTTTCCAATCAAGCCGATTTGGGCCCTATTCCACCAAATTACAAGACTAATGATTTACAAAGACTTGTAAATATGGACTAATCATATAATTCCACAAAATTATTTGATCGTATATTAAATACTGGAGTGACTTTCCCAGTAATTAAACATTTAAGTTCATTTAGCTTCATAACAATTAACTTTACAAAATTATATCATCTGTAGGGTTTATATTTAGAGATACAGTTTTATATTGAAATATATGCCCTCAAAAACGAAGATAACATTCAAAAAAAGAAGGGAATCCGTTACTGGTGCAGAAAGATCTAAAAAATGTTAACAAGTGATGCGATACAAATGCCCTAAAACTGAATCTTAAGAAATATGTATCTATAATATTTACAAGAAAAATTATCTAGAAAATCAATGGCTACAAAATAGTAGATATTGTAGCAGCATGGTGGATTTTATGTGAAGGATGAATAAAAAATGCAGGCCATAATTTATTGGGACAAATCGACGTTTCGGAGGTCAAAAGATGTCTTTCTATGCATTTTCATTTTATTATGACGAGACTGAAGGCCATATCGATTTATTAACGCCGCAATGTCCTGATGAGTCTTATCAACAGCTATTAGAGATATGTGAGGTAGAAAAATACTAGTTCTAAAATTCTTCCACAGCTCGGTCAAAGGAAGAGTGGAGTGTTCAGAGTTGCTTTCCAAGTTTCATTTTATTTTTCCCTCTTTTAATTTAAGAAAAAGGTTTCTCTTCCAAACTAGACAAGAAGTCTGTTTGGTATCATCTAAACAAAAATAAAAATTATAACATTAAAGAATTGAGAATGACTTTTTTAATAAATATAAAATTAGGTAAAATAAGGAATATGATGTTTTACCTACAAAATGAACAAAAAATTCAGTAAATGAACACTTAAATCCCAGCAAATAAACCATTTATGTCGACATTTAACACTATTTCGTGATATTTTATTTACCGAAAATTATTTTAAAGAGATTTCTTTGTTTTGGTTATAGACCGGAAAATTTATTGACCAGGATAATGAGATTCTTTCTTTATCAAAAATGGGGGAAAAAAACAGATCGAATAGAAAATGGAAATACAGGAGGTCCAAGGAGGAAGACCTTCGACAAGCTGCATATATACATATAGTATATATATATAAAATTCATTTTATATTTTCAATATGTGTAAAATTTTAAATATTATATAATAGTTTAAAATTGCTATCTTTCACAAATTATTTGTAGTAAAAGTTTATTTTATTCGTGAAGAACATTTTAAAAGACAAAGCGAGGGTTCTGTGTCGCCGTACATCACAGGAGATCGGAGTTCGCATCTCGGGAAGGAGGGATTTTTTCATTAAATAAAAATATTTAATAGTTATAAGTAAGATAGATGGCCTTCGTGATGCTGGCCGAAATATTTGTCGAATAAATTCGAACCTGAGAAAAGAGGCTGTTTTTTCTTTTCTCCGAACCCTTACACAAAAATATTGAATGTAAACAAATTCTCAAGTATGCTCTGAATTGGAACATTGGATTCCATCACAAGAGAGCCCTACGCGGAGAGAGAGTTACTGTGACACCGCGTCCGTCCGGACATAAAGAAAGAAAAATTCCGCCTCAATGATGCACTCTTAGATGAAATATCCTTTATTTATTTAATTTTTCTATGAGTTTATATAAGTTATAGGTATTTTAAGTTTCGATGTTTGTTAAAATTTAAAATTAATTAAATTAATTAGTTTAATTAGTTTAATTAAAAAAATAAAACTTCTTAAATAGAATTCTATTATTTGCCTAGCGATTTTAAAATAGCATTAATCAAAAAAATTTACCGCATTAATCGAGGAAATGTCACAAAAACGAAGGGCGTGTATTTAAAATGTATAAAAATGAGAACATTGAATATATTTACACCCAAATCCGTTTTTATACAATTATTTTTACAATTTAAAAAAAAAAAAATAGATATTTTAAAACAAAAGACAATATAAAAAAAATACAAAAAATAAAAAACAAAATAAGGGACAATTTGAGAAAGTAAATAAAATCGATTTGTAGAAAAATATGCCATAAAGAAAAACTGATTATAAATTCGGAATAAGCACTAGAAAAAGCTTATGATTCAGCTGTTTTTATAAAAACATCGAAAATCATTTTAAATAATTTTCGAAACCTATTCATTTGAATTAGATATTAATATTTAATATATGCCTCGAATCGGACGAATGTTTATTTAACATTATTTGTATGTTTATAAGTGAGATATAGCTGGAATGATTAATTGTGTAAGATTTCAGAGAAAAGAAAACCAGCCGTCTTTCTCAAGTCAGAATACACCACTTTATTCACCAAATATTTCGG
>JAAAKE020099899.1:0-18661 GCA_010014785.2 Anisolabis maritima
GGCTACCAATTAATAGAAATAAATAAGGACGGAGTCTAAATGCCGAAAAAGACTTAAAAAAAAAAAAAAAAAAAAAATTAAAATAATAATGCATTCGATTTAACTCATTAGGTTAGGTAGAGGTCTCGCTTCTCGTACTGAGCGAAAAATAAATTATTTATTATTATATTGTCTAACAAATAATATAAATAAATTAGGAGGGAGTTAGATTTTATTTTTTAGGATTTATTTTGGCGAAAGTTTCGGTTTATAAACTACCATCATCAGACCTCTAAGAAATAGAATTTTCTCAAACAACGAGCGAGTTATTTTTTCAACAACAAAAAACTGTTTTTTTTTTTTTTTTTTTTTTTTTAAGTCTCTTCGGCATCTGAGGCTATTAAAGACTTTTAAACGATTATCCAGGCATATTTATTTATAGCAATTGTTTTAAAAAAATTTTCATCTCCTGGGATCCGAACCCAAACACCTTTGCTTTAAGGTTATCATTATTGACAATGGATACTGGGGTGGGGGGGATAAAAAAACGGTGATTAGCATTTGGATAACTCCACTTGTGGTCGGAAAGGGGGGGAGGGGGAGAGGAATAGCCACCAAGTTACTGACAATAAGCAAGGCTGGACCTCGGATGGGTGAACCCAAGGCAGATTTTTCTTTAATTATTTTTGTCAATCTAGAGTCAAAATGGCCTTAGCAAACGAAAATGACTTAATTTATATTTTTAAATAAATATAAAACCGGAACTGCGGAATTTTGCTCTCTCTCTCTCTCTCTCTCTCCCTGTACTCCTCATCATGCACCTCTGCTTTGATTTCTTTTACAAACTGCTTGACCTAACTTAACAATCAATAATAATAATAATCGAACACACAGATACAGGATATTCAAATTAACTTTGACCTTATTTCTTATTATGTTTTTAAATTGATGGAAAGATGATCGTCGTCGTCGTCGTCAATTGAACGAGTTCGAAGAGAGTTATTTTTTAATAGAATGTCGTTTCCTGTTTTTCGGACATCTGACGAGGACTATGATGATGATGATGTCATCATCTGTCATCGAATTCGTTCGCAGCAGCTGCCTCCACCCCCTCTCCTTTATTTCTTCTTCTTCTTCTTCTTCTTCTTCTACTTCTTCTTTTTCAAGTCAATATGGGATGGAATCTCCTACGTTCTTCTTTTTCATGAATGAATTCATCTCTTCTCTCTCTCGTTTTATGAGTCAGAAGCTAAAAAGCAAACTAAAGAGAGAGAGAGAGAGAGAGTATAGACAGATGGATGGATAATATTTCCTAATTTAGTCCAATCATAGACAAAAGCCTCCGAAATTGACAAAAAAAAAAAAAAATGAAAATGAATTGGATATTATTTTTCTAGAAATATTTAAATAAGAATGATGATGATGGCTGGAAAGAATTAAAACATTCTATTTTAACGAATGTTATAATATTAATTCTCCAAAACCAATTGACCGATTTTCATGGGATTTTTTTAAGTGTAGTGAGTGACTGGCCCCATATACCACTGATGCCACATTTTAATAAGAAAGAAATTAATTCAGTAATTGGGATAATAAGAAAAGGCATGCAGTTGGTCTTAAATGATAAAAGTCGAAGAGAGAGAGAGAGATGTGTTGGTTCGGTATCTCCTTCTAAATGGATAATCCTATAGAGATAAAATTTTGCATACATTAAAGATCAACATCTAAAAAAAATGTTAGTTAATAAAACCTCCCCCCCTCCCCCCTCCCCCGAAAATAAAAAATGTCGAAAATTTTGCCAAATACCAATTAAAAATAAAATAAAAACCATCCCATCCCTTTGATAACCTTCAAAGATCAGGAACTCCGATGAAATTTTATTTAAATCAATTGTATAACAATAATTTGTATTTTAATAATGAAATATATGTTTCATTTATGGCTTAAGATGCCATAAAGAGTTAAAAAAAAAAAGATAAAAAAGTTTTACAATTATTATTGAATAAAAAAATTTTTTTTGTAAGATTTTTATAGTAATTTAAATAATAATTCAAAATGGCGTCATCTCACATGTCAGTGGATACCGTCGAAATCAAATTCACAATTGTAGGAACTGCTTGAGTCAAATAATATATCACTAGGCAGAAATTAAAAATATAATTATTATTCTATAATTAATTATGTATTTATTTTTTTTTACTCACTGAATAAATTTTACTCCACCTTCCCCCCAACCCCCTCCCTGTGGCTGAGATGTTAAAGATATTAACAATGTTAATAACCTTCAAAGCTAAGGGTTATGGGTTAGAAAAGATGAAAATTTATTTAAATCATTTGGTATACGGGTAAGTAAATATGTCTATATGGCCTCAAATGCCGAAAAGATCAAATTAAAATAAATAAATTTAAAGTCATTTACTAACAATGAGATTAATAAATTAATAGATGACAGAGCAGAGTTTTTTTTTTTTTTTTTTTCATTTATGCAAGTATGAACCTATTTCGATGAAATTTTATTTTCAGTTCTATTAGATAATGGGGGGAGGGTAGGTAGTAAATTACGTATTAAAGTCAAAGTATATATATATGTATGTATATTTTTTTTTTGTTTAACCCGCATCTCTTCTTAAATGAACGTAAGCGCATCGGGATGAAATTTTTCATAGATATTAAGGAGTTTTAATTTCAAAAATGCTAAGAGAAACTCCGAAAAAAAAAATTTCCATAAAAAAAGCTTTGGCAAATTGTAATTAAAATAAAAATAATGAAATCTTTGTGTTTTAAGTTCTTTTCGGTATCTGACTCCGTTCTCATTTATTTATATTAATTGGTAGCCAATGTAATTTAAATAAAATTTTGTCGCTCAGGTCGGGAAGCAATAATTCAATAAATAACAATAACTAAATTTCAGAATTATTATCATTGTTTTTTTTTTTATTTATTTACGCACACTTAGTAAATAGCAATTAGATTATTAATTATTAACTTACTATTTGTTCCCTTGATGCAGAGGTAAAGCCCTTGCCTCACATACCAAAGGGCAGTGGTTCGCTTCCCGACCTGAGCGACAAAATTTTATTTATATTATATTGGCCTCCAATTAATATAAATAAATAAGGACGGAATCAAGCAGATGCCGAAAAGGACTTAAAACAAAAAGATTTAATTATTTTTATTTTAATTACAATTTGCTTTTTTTATGGAAATTTTTTTTTCGGAGTTTTTCTTACGATTTTTGTAATTAAAACGCCTAACTAACTAACTAAATCAAAATGGAGTTAAGCAGAATAGTATAGGGCAAAGTATATCTGCGTGTTTGTTCTACTTCTCATCGTAAGCCAATAACGTTTCGGGAGGAAATTTTATATACCAAGGTATAATAGATTTATAATCAAACTCTTGAAAGAATGCTCTAGAAGAATCGAGAGTATAGAAAAAGTGGTAAAAAGATACGGACAACAATCAATGTATTATTCAAATAATTATATGTGTATTCTTTTTTTTAAGTTGTTTGTATAAATATGATATTAGTATTATGTATGTTGTAACAAATCATGCATTGTCTTTTTTTAAATTTCTGCTTAATGTTATCAGCCGGTTATTGTTACAGGTTCCATTTTGATCACAATACCGCACTTATTTTTACTTACGAAACCATTAACCAGGCCTATTTATTTATACCAAAATGAATAAAATTCAATTATAATTAAACAAAATTTTACATACCTGGTAGTTTTCGTCAACTATGAGCCGATTTTGAAGAAACCTTGTTATCCTGATTTTTTTTCAACTCAATCGAACTTATTTAAGTGATATTTTATTTATAAAGTTTTTTCGAATTTTTCTAACACAATGCTGCTGACTGACTATTTTATTATTTTTTAAATTGCAAGATGAATGAATCATCCTCTTTGTATATTCGCTCAATTGGCGTATAATTTTTTCCATTATTAATTGTTTATTTATTTATTTATTTATTTGAAATTTTATCTTTTCCTAATTTCACTTTCTTTTTTCATTTAGAGGAATTTTGCAAACTTTGTATAGAGTATGTATGTATGATAAAATAAAAAGAGGAAATTTAATATTTGTTTATGAAGCTCTCTCCAGAGAGAAGAGCTCTTTTAATGAATTGCAATTAATTCGACCGTCTGGAATTTATAGTCATTAATAGAACGAAATTATCAGTAGTTAAAATCGAATTCCTTAACAAATACCGAAAACGATGAGCGAGTCTCTCTCTCTCTCTCTAATTGTATTTAATTATGTGAATAAAAGACTTTATTAAAAAAAAAAAAAAAAAGAAAAGAAATAGCTTTAATTTAAATACGACTTATAAAAAGCATAAAAAAATTTGTTATTTATGTCAAATTGGGGAAAATTTGACTTTTTGAATTTGAAGATCTATACGAATGCATCCGACCCTATTGACGAATGGAAACAAAATGTTTTATATAAGCCTTTAATCCAAGCCAATTAATTAAAATTAAAAATAAAATAATTAAATCTCACATTTATTAGAAATTAAATTTCCACTTAGTTTTGTCTTAAATCTCCCACCCCTTTAGAAATGAAGTTTTGAAATTTGGAGGAATATTTCTTTTTTTTTTTTTTTTAATGTTGCAGATATTCCTATACGAAATATAGACAGAATTAAAATCTATTTTGCTCATATCTTCGGTGCCTTTAAGGCTAAAGTTTATAAACTTGGAGCGGACATCTTCCTCAATGGGTTATTTATTCTATTAAAATTTAGTGAGGGGGGGGGGGGTCAACCATATTGGAGGTATGGGAATTTTTCTGTCTAATATCTTGTTTACTTCCTTGATATTACTATCATCGCCCAGGTCAGGAGTTCAAACTCACCTCTCTTTTTACTCCACCCACACCGTCA
The DNA here is from genome assembly GCA_010014785.2 of Anisolabis maritima. Lineage (NCBI taxonomy): Eukaryota > Metazoa > Arthropoda > Insecta > Dermaptera > Anisolabididae > Anisolabis > Anisolabis maritima. The sequence goes on from JAAAKE020099899.1 coordinate 4,874, forward strand.
ATCTTCCTCTCATTCTTCCTTTAATCTATGATTTAATCGTCTTCATCACCTTCCGAAGTTAAACAAAGAGAGAGAAAGAGATGACGACGTAGTCATCCCCATCGTCAACTTGAGGAGGGGATGGGACGTTATTTCGCCTCTGTCAAGCGTTAAAGACACACACACACACACATATATATATATATATACACAAACAGATAGACAGACAGACAATTCTCATCGACGACTAGGAAAGAGCAACAAGAAGGAGGAGGAGGAGGAGGAGGAGGATGACGACGACGACGAAGAGGAGGAATGACTAGAAATGCTTAACGGTGCATAATAATTGGTTAACAGTAGCAGCAACCCGACTGAGAAAGAGGCGAAAACGTCGGATAAGGAATGGGTGGGTAGGTGGTGGGGTTGAAGCAATTTCCAACTTGGAAGGTTAAAATAGAATAGAATGGATCAACTTGTTTCGAGAAATTTTGATCAGTCAATAACGAGCTCATCTCTCTCTCTCTCTCTCCATGGATTAAAGAATAATCTCAGTTCAGTTGATGAACTCGTTGGTTTTCGAAAATTAACGATCATTTTATTTGTATATTAATTAAAAGTTTAACGAGATTAGAGTTGTTGTGTTGTTATATTTAAAAGTTTTTGGCATCTGGGGCCATTTAGACTCCGTCTCTGTTTATTGGTTGGTGTGTTTGTGTATTGGTATCGCTCAGAATGGGAAACGAACCATTGGCTCTTAGATCGTGAGCTCAACCTCCGTTCTAAAAAAGAAATTTGAGTTATTAAAAAATATGAGAGCTCTTAGTAGCTATTTGATATAAAAATCTAAATATGGCTGTGTTTAGCCACTTTTCGTTTGTTCATATTTTCTAGCATTAGAGTTATTAATTAATTAAGAAAAAAATTCATGAAATTAAAAGTTTGTTCATTTTTAATACGTTGCCAGTTCGTTTGTTATTAGAAAAAATTGGAGAAAATTTCAAGATATGCACGAATTCATCCGACGGATGAAAATAAAATGTGATATATAAGCCTTTAATCAGAATCAATCAAATAGAATCGAAAATAAAATTTTTAAATATCACATTCATTAAAAATTAAGTTTAAATTTTGTTTTTTCTTGTATTTCCTCCCCTCTTAGTTTTGAAATTTGGCTGGAATATTTCCCTTAATTCTTTTATCAACATCTCACAATAATCATCCTCTTTTCGATGGTATATCAACTATTTTCTATTTCATTTTTTGTTTACACAAGTTGGATTTTCTGCACCTCACATCGTCTCCTCCTGTGTTACGTCAAAGAAATTGGTTCATTCTTACACTGCAATAAATAGATGATGGTAAAAATATTTAACCTTTTTCTAAAGATTCTTTGTCCATAAATTTCTCTGAGTGCCAAATTTTTTGTCCTAATTCTTTTTTTTTTAACGATTTGTTTGTAGTAAACAAGTAAATTATTGAGAATAACTTCTCGTAATTTTTGGCAGAAATAAAAATGCCAAGGGCTTAACTTCTTAAATAAGAATGGCGTACCTGCTTTCTTTCTTTTTTTCAACTATTTAATAACAACAAAATTTAAAAAAAAAATCCTCATCTAAAGGTATTTAATCGTAATATGAAGAGGAGAGAGGGAGTTCTTTCTCCTACTCAACAAAAATATAATTATTTTTTTTTATGTTATTTGATTTGAGCCGTACAGGCTCACCAACCGGGATCCCTGATTAACCGAGATGCTCTCAAAGAAGAGATTCTCTCAGCGCTCAATCATTGAGAGGGAATCCTTCTTTACGTCCCTCTCTGCGTAGAGCTGCCAGAGCATACGCGTAGATATTTTTATTTAAAGAAAAAACCCCTTATTCCCGGGATGCAAAACGCAACCAACTCCTCCTCTTTAAAAATATAATAATTCCCGGCCCCCATTTAGAATTTGCTTTACATCACCTTTATTATTATTATTTTTTTTTTTAAATATTTCCAGGACGATTCCACATTTCGTTGCTTTCTTTCTATTTCTGCTCATATTTATTATATGTTAGATGACAACAAATATTTTGTTGGTTAGCTGATTCTGGTGTCTATTTAATATGGGAAAGTTGAAAACTTGCGAAATTTGAAGGGCTTGGAAACTTCCCTCCTCTTTATAGTTAATAGGGTAATTAAAATTTCGTTATCATTTGTTGATAAAACAATTAATCATTTAATATGTGAGCGAATTTATTGATTGAAATACTTTTACCAATGGATATTGTAAATGAATCAATTACTAATAAATGAGTTAATGAAATTTCCCGTTGGGGTTTTCGATTCATTGCTTCAGATCGGACCTCATGCATTTCTGATAAGATTTCTCGAACCTCGAATTTGCTCTGACTAAGAGTACTATTTTAATTTTTGTGGATCCAAATGTGTTTTCAATTCAATTTAAGAAATGATATCTATAGGAATTTCTTTCGTCGACAATCATTCAAAAAATAATTAGTGTTGAAATTTCGCACATATAAAATAGACCTAAATGCCAAGAAGTGAATGATTTTTTAAACATCAAAAAGGGGTGGGGGAGGGAATTATATTTATTGTTTTTATTAAATTTTCTAAAACCATACAACACTTATATCTAAATTTGTTACAAGTTTCCTAAAAAAAAATTACTTTCGGTTGGATTATTAATTAAAAAAAAAAAAAAAAAAAATGAAATAAATTTGTTTCATCAATTACAGGTTACAATTGCGATGTAATAGAAATAATAGTTCAATTTTTCTGCGATTTTAAACTTTGATCTTTTATCCTATGCTTATTTGTTTTTTTTTTTTTTTAATCTTAAGTCTCTCGGCATCTGAGGCCATATAGACTTTTAAACTATTACCAATTTATTCTTTACGATACTCGTTATCCAGGCATTTTTATTTAAATCAATTGGTATCCAATTGCTTTAAATAAATTTTCATCGGACTGCCTGGGATCCGAACCCACATCTCTTGGCTTTTTAGCAATATTGACATTGTCACGGTCACGAGGTGGGGGCACTCTTATTTGTTGATTAGAGTTTTAGTTTTTTGGCTGAAGCTCTGATCTCTTTTTAGAAACAAAGGAAAAGAAAAGAAAAAAAATTAATAATATTCTTTAAAATTCAATTGTTAATTTCCACCTACGACAATTTAAATTTTATCTAATAATGAATGTGAGAGTTAAATATATTATAGACAAAAAAAAATATCATTTAACTTAATTAAGTTAATCCCACGATTAATTGTTAATACATGGTCGGCAGAGTTGACTGATAACTTTTCATATTTCCATCCGGCTAGTGCAACTCTTATGAGTAAAAGCCGAGTAACGTCCGCCTCTGCAATGGTATTGTTTCTAAGTAAATGGGCCTCACATTTAGAAGGTGGGTCATATAATTGAAAAGAGTTATTATTAATATTTCTAAGAAAATATTAAATATTTATTTCTCTTTTCCTTTTATCAAAATTTAGTTCCAACTCTCTCTCTCTCTCTCTATTCATATAATAATACCTAGCATTTAAGGCCCTTTGGCGTACACACACCAAGTCTTAATATAATATATAATTCAAACGTTGCACAATAGAATTTAATTAAACCCAAAGAGCGAAAAACGAAACGAAACCCAAATTATTAAAAAAAAAAAAAATAAAAACGTAAAAAAAAAAAATTAAAAAAAACCAAAAAAGAAAAAAAAAAAAAAAAAAAAAAATTAAAAAAAAAAAAAAAAAAAAAAAAGGAAATATATATATATATATATATATTGACATTAGTCCCTTCAAGATGGAGGTCCGTACTGTTATTGTTCCTTTTGCTTATTTGCAAATCTCTTTATTTGTTCTACACCCACCCAGCAGACTTAGCCCAAGTCAATAGAATATAATAATAATAATAATATGAATTACTCACTGACCCTTGAAGGGCCCAGCCGTCTCGGTGACGTCAAGCGAGCGCCCCTTTTGTCCGGCTTTAATTTTAAACAAAATGAATAATAATACTAATATGGTATTGTTTTGCTTTTGCAAATCTTTTGCCGCCAACCGAATGTCAGGCCTCTTTCTTGTTTTAGAGTTAACTTATTTAAAATACCCTCATATATATATACCCTGAGAGAGAGAGAGAGAGAGAGAGAGAGAAAGAGGCGTTTTTAATTCCCAAAAAATACAATCCAGATAAATTACACACACATTGTATTTAAGTTTATTTGAGAGAGACGGATTTATTTAAGATTATTATTATTATTATTATTTCGCCCAAGATTTTACTTTATAAATCCGTTTTAATCATCTTATTATCAATGGAATGAAGCAAAAAGAGTATTTTTAAACTACTAGAGAATACAAAGGATTTATCTCTTATTTTCTCAAAAGAAGAGATGAAATAATAGAAATAGTTAAGAAAAAAAAAAAAAAGTATCAAACGCATTCGTTCTCGGGGAAGGAAGTATGATAATCGTCCAAAAAATACCATTTTTTTGAATTATGTTAACAGGCACACTTTAATTACCAAATTTTCTATATGTGCATTACAGCAAAATCATATATCCTTTTCAACTTCCGGTAACCGGAAGTGGTACTTTATCTGAAATTCTTTTTTAAATCTTTTATCTGAGTACATCAGGAGAGAGAGAGAGAATCAACGGAATGATTCTTTATTTTATTTTTCTTTAATTCTGTTGTTGAATATGTAATAAATGTCTGTATGTATATACATATGTTCAAGCGCGGTGGGATATTTTCCACGCGTTGATTGTTGAGATTAGCTCCATCGAACAGTAAGATTCCGACCCTGAAAACAAACCTAACCCACCACTCTTGAAAATGGTTCTAAAAAGAAAGCCGAAACGTCGCCTTCTCAACAATCAACGGATCTACTTGTGAATACACACACACACATATATATATATATTATTATTTTAATAATTATATTCTATATATTTGTTTTTTCATTATTTATTTTATTTTTTTGTTTTTGTATATGTATCTTTGTTTCTTTTTTTTTTTTTTTCCATTCTCTCTCCGTAAATGGATTTTCTTTTGAGATTTAAATAAATAAATAAATAAAAATTGAGCTATGATTATACGGAGACGAGTCAATAGGATGAAGAAAAAGAAATCAATGAAAATTAAATGCCTTCTTCTTCCATCTATTAGAAAGTCAGATTAATAAGAATTTAAATAAAATCTGTCAAAATGACGTACTCCATCCAGCCTTTAATCAAGAAACAGATGATTTCAGGTGATATGAAATCCTTTTGACATAGAATTACGAGACATGCAAAGAGAAATTCGATGTTACGAAAATTGATACTCCTTTAAGGGAAAACGAAAAAGAGATGGAAAATACTTTCTCACTCTATATTTCATATATAGATAGGAGAAAGTTGTGATAAAATTAGAAAGAGGATGATCCCTCATTCTGATTTGATGATTATGAAGGGGATGGCAAATTTTTGACATCAATTCTTGACTTAATCAAATCAATAACTCGAAAAAGTGGCAGAGCGTTGAATGCTGAAAAAATAATTAAAAGTTATTTATAACATTTTTTTTTTTTTAAAGCAACCAATAGCCCATTAATTTTTGTGTTTGCTAATAGATTCTGTTTCACGTGAGTCATACAATAAAATAACAGATTGGGTTTAAATAGAATTGACTTGAGTTTGAGAAAATATCATCATCAACGTACGGATTCTTTTTATTATTCTTTGATTTAATAGACTATAATTTCAATCTTTTATGAAAAGAACCACAGGATATAGTTAAATGAACTTTGAAATTACCTTTTTAAAGAGAAACTTTTATTTTTTTTTTTTTATTGGAATTTTAAATTACTTAACGACATTTTCGGCTAAATTAGTCAAGTCGAAGGGAAGAAAGAGTTTAGAAAAATAAAAAAATTTTGATAGTAGAATAAAAAAAAATTAATATTTTGATCAATATATATTTAAATGACTTTTTTTTTTTTTTTTTTTTTTTTAAAGGGGAAAAAATATGACCGAGGTGGGAAAGACTTCATTTCTTAAGAAGTTGGTAGTAGAAGGAGACGATTAGTCAAGAACGCAGTTAAGTCTTGTCACATCAACTCACTTTAGTCCTTATGACAATGACCAAATTTTTATTAACGATCTATATTTAAAGTTGCTATATGGTGAAGAGAACACAGGCGGGATTACCGCGTATACCATACCAGGTGACGTATGTGAATATGAATCTAATTGTTTATTACTATTCATTACCGAAACATTGATTGGGAAACTCTGAGATGGAATGTCAGTACGATATCTGAGAATCTACGGGGGCCAAGCTGCTCTGGCTTAACTACACTGCACGCAGACCGCACTAGGAAGCAGCCAGTTCTTCCTTTCTCGAATTAATCACCGTCAATGAGAAATGAATGGGCTGCATAGTGCGTTGGTAGCCTAAGCATCAAAGAGCACAAGAAGAACTCAATAACAAACGACAAAACAATTTAAGAAAAGGTTTTTATTGTTTCAATAGACGTTAGAATGGTCTGCCCCCTTTTTTTAATCACAAATTTTATCTTTTATTTCTTATTAAAAATTTCCTTTGAATTTTATTTTTTAAGAATTCAGAAATGTTTTTAAACTAAAATCCAATCTAACTGGCTTCTCTCTTCTCTTTTCTCTATAATTTTGCATTCCCTGAGAAGGGGTCACCGAGGGGTCACCAACTATTTCTTAAATCCCTAGAATCACTCAAGCTGAACCCTTCCCTTCCTTCCTTTGATAATACAGTATTAGAGTTGAACTACAATTATCCTAACTAAGGGAGAGAGAGAGAGAGGGAAATAAGTTGGGAAAATATTTATTTATTCTATATTAATTCATGGATGGGACTTCTTCCGGTTCTTTCAAAAAAAAAAAAAAAAAAAAAGGAGAAGACAGACAATTAGCCTTTATTGTTTAGAGCACGAACGACATCTTTTTATTCTCTCTCTCTTGAAAAGAAGAAATCAACTGATTTTTTTTTTTTTTTTATTTTCAATTGAGTTGTTCAACAATTATGGAAGGAATTTAGATATTCAAATATTTCAAAAATAAGAAAACTTCCAAGATTTGGTATTCGAGATTTTTTTCTTCTGGGAGTTTTATTTACATTAATTGATTGCAATTAGAATTTTATCGCTCCGGATGGGAAGCGAACTTGTGACCCTTAGATCATGAAGCAAAATCTTCAGAAAGGGGAATTCTGAGATTTTTTAAACCCTTAGAGCAGAGATTGTTTCATGATCTAAGGGTCAAAGGATCATTTCTCGACTTAAGCAAAAATCAGTATTAATTTTTTTTTTACTACCGGATTCACATTTTTAATTACTCATCTGGGACATAAGCGACTGCATCTTTGTAAATGAAGAGACCAAATGCAAACAAAGGCCATGTCTGGGTCCCTGGGTTGCCCAATGATGCAGGGGATCGTTCGTGTCGTTCTGTTTCCTCTTCTTAATATAAACAATTGTTACTTACTTTCTCTTACTTATATAGTGAGAAAGTATTACGATGGCAAAAAAAAAATTTTCATCAGAAATACAAGTTTTGACAGACTAAAAAAATAGGTCTGTCTGTATGTCTGTGTGTGATGGTCGTATTGCGATCTCACTATAAATAAGTAAAGGAAAGTAGAAAATATTGATTCATTGCTCACATATTCATTTCTTTCACTTTGATGGGAAGAGAGCTCGTTCTTCTCCTTGGTTGTTATACTCATTGTTTGATGAGATTTTCTCTTCGAATAATCATAATTAATTGCATTTAATGGCAGTTAATTGAAGGGGAGAGGAAGAAAGAAAGAAAAATATTTCAGAGAGTTGGTTCCTCCACCTTAAATTGGTTGACAATCATCATTGCGTGACGTCAACTCGAAAGATCTTATCAAGTTCTTTGACATTGCACACACTGGTTTCCGTTCGATTTATCTATTCATCTTAATCATGGAAAATAATAAAAATAATACGTAGCTTTATATAACCATAACCTTTAAAAAATATATATATTACCTTTCTATTTAAAAGAATTGTTAAATACGTCATGTCTAAATCAATTGGCTTTCTGTTATAAATGTTCTTTCCCTCTTGCGCTCGATTTGGATGGTTAGTGGTCGAATGTGTTAGGCCGCATTCACAGCTCTGGTTTTTAATGCAATAACACATAAAGCTACGTCACGCACTGGCGCCAGTAAAAACCCTTTCTGATACGCAATTTCCTATTTGATGTACTCATATAAAAGACAAAAATGGAGGGAATAAAATTTAATAATTAACTAGAGAATAATAATTGTGAGATTGGATTATTTTAATTTTTAATGAACTCTGAAACTACCTGACGGATTTTCATGTGATTTTTTTTTCAACTGTTGAGAATTTTCATTTATTGTATAGATAAAACTGAAAAATACTAAAAATTTATTTATTCTATATTTATAAATATTAAATTGTTTTAAGGAGAACTCCAATAGAGATGTGAAAGGAAGGCAGAGGGCGCAGCTAGTTAAAATATAAGCTCTGAATCTTGTGAAACGAAATAATCTTAATTTTAATTCAGATTATAGTGAAATTCTAGAGAGGAAACAAATATCAAAAATCGAATAATGAAAGAAAACGGGTGACTGAAAATAGGTAAGTAAGTAATGGGGAGAATGAAGGATAAAAGAAGAAATCATGTGTCTCACAAAACAGAGGGAATGGAGAAGCAGAGGAGAAGAAATGTATTTTTCGACACTTTGACTCCGTCCAAATTGGTAATTTTAAGAGAGAGACGAAACCCTGACCTTTAGATTACGAAGCAAGCAAGACCTTTACCTGTGCTTCAAGGTACTGGCGTATCCAACCTTAAATCATGGGGGAGGGGGGGGGGAAGGGTAATGAATTTATATATATTTGATTTTAGAAGGGGAGGGGGGGATCGACCTTTCCTCTAGTGATCTAGTTCAAATAATGTAGTTAGTAAAATCCATATCTATTATCTATTATCAAATTTATTAATTTGCTCATTTGAATGCGAACACCCAAAATCATAGGGTCAGGAAATAGAAATGTCTAAATGGCTTCAAAAAAAGACTTTTAAATAAAAAAAAAAATCATGGTGTCATAAATTTCTCCTGGGGGGGAGGAAGATGGGGGTAGAAAATTTTTGTGAGAGGAGTATCACCCTCAAATTACTTTTAAAGATAACCTATATATAAAATTAACTTATTTTTTAGTTACATTTATTTGTTGCTTGTTATTTAAAATGGTTTAGAAGAGTAAAAAAAAAAATTAATAATTATTTTCAATCTTTTTACTCTTAGGATGAGAGAGAGGGAGGGGAGGAGTATTATCCCTAAAAACCTCCACGTGCTATGGAACAAACTGTAAGGTCTTAAAAATGAATATCGGTTGCAAAGTTTCAAATTCTTAAATATTACAAAAGGAAAAAAAAAAAATTTCTTTTAACGAAGAAAAATCTTATCAAAAAGTTTTATTATATAAAATGACATTTTAATAAACTGGAGGAAAAGAAGGGGGAGGAGATGAGAGAGAGAGAGAGAGGGGGGGAGGGGGTGTTTTATAAAATAGGATATTTTCTTCAAAGTTGGAACTAATCAAATTAATTACATTCAAAGAAGAGAAAGATGAAGAAAAGTTATAATCTGGCAAAAAGGGCAAAAGGCAATAGAGTAAATAAATAAATATCCCTAAAATTGAAATTATATCCATTACATATTTAGACCTCCATAAAAAACAAAATTAGTGTTTTTAATTTCATTTCATTTTAATTAAATTTCCCATTTTTAGAGGTTTTTATTCTTATTAAAAATACTTTGCTACGTATACTAAAATAATAAAATAAATACCTTTATGATAATTTGTTGTTGAGTCATGACGATAGAAGTAAGCTCAAAAGGCTCTAAACTTTTTTATGTCTTCTGCATTTTACCAGGATATGAAAGCAAAATTTCTATGAATTAATCAAAAAATTAGGGCGGGGATCTTTAAATTGAAATTTGCCTTTTTTTTTTTTTTTGCAACAAAAATCTTCAAAAAAAACTATAAATAATAAAGGACATTTTGGGAGTAATTAAAAAAAAGAAAAAAATATTTATTTCTGTAGCCATCATCAGTAGATTCATTCATTTTGACAAGTACCGAGGGTAAATTATCGCGCAACTTTAAAGAACTAATTCCTCTGTAACACATGTAGTATGTAAATGTGACACATGCGTGGCTAACTTCCTACTGCGAGTGTTGCCAACGTTACAGAGGAATTAGTTCTTTAAAGTTGCGCCATAATTTGCCCTCGGTACTTACCAACTACTGATGATGACTACAGAAATAAATATTTTTTTTTTAGATTACTAAAATTAACGATGATTAATGCCAAAATATCTTATATATATATATATAATAACAAAAATCGACAAAAAGTCTCAATTACATATAGACATGTCTATTTTTGGATAATGGTCAATCGATTGACGTTCCCTATGCGAGAGGAGGATGGTTATGCTCTTCAATTAGTTATATAGAAAATATGTATGTACTTTATATCAAATTTTTAATTTTCTCAAAAAATACGACTTTAGCCAAATAATATACTTTATTCAACTTCAACTAAATGGAAGAATTTTTCAATCACCCGTCGGGCATATATATGTTTATAGGAGTAATCAAAATTCCTCTTCATATCAAACTTCGAATGGTAGTGAGTGATAAGAAATCGAGATGGGAATGGATCCGAGCACTTCAAACTTCAAACAATGTCACAACAAAATGAAAGAAACCAAAATTTTCACTGAAGTCCAGTGGGTGAAGCTCATCAAGTTATACTAATATATTTTAAGTCTTTTTCGCCATCTGAGGCCATTTAGTCACCGTCCTTATTGATTCGTTTTTCCCTTACTTCCAGGTTTTAGGGTTGTTTTTACATTACATATTTTTACATGTACCATATATGGAATAATTTGTTTTTTTTTTCATTTCCACCTTCTTAGCCTTCGCCTGAATGCCTTAATTCGTCAGGTTTTTCGTCGGTCCTTTCCCTCCATTTTGCATCTCTTCCTAAGTCTGTCTTAATGTAATCTTGTAATAGTTGCAATCCGTTCGTAGTCAATATAATATAAATAAATTTTTGTCGTTCAGGACGAGGATAATAATAATTTCTAATCAATTCCTTTTAAGGACAGTTTTTCCAGGAAGAGCAGGATAAATTTTAGTCTAGTAACTTTTGGAGAGAATTTTATGATTCTTCACTTTGCATTTGTTATCATTTATTGTTAATGTCTGTGAATTTCTTCTTTCTTCTCTATTTATTCTTGGGTGGCCATTTAGACAGGAATCTGAAGATAATGATCTAGAAGGCAGTGACTTAAACACACATCATTAAGGATCAAGATTTAGTTAAGTCATTAGATGATTTGACAGGTGGACTTCATTTGAAATTACTCTTTTTTTTTTTTTTTTATTTTTTACAATTTATCTTCTTTAATTTAAAGCCACTCTTGAACTATTCTGGATTTTCACCCTCTCTGACTATAGTTGCTATAATAACATAATGAATTCACCATTCAATAGAGAATGAAGAATTTTTTTTTTTTTGTTTCTGGTTTTGGCGTTAATTAATATAAAAGTTTTAAAAATATCAAAAATTATGTTTATTTTTAAGACGTTGCCATCTTGTTTATATTCATCTTCATAATAATCATAAATAAATTTTGGGATACAAAATTTCATTCTCATTCCAATGATATATCAATCATTTTTCTATCTCTTTTCATTTATTACCTATAATGACTTCAAAATAAAAATGTTAATTTTACTTTAATAATCAACTTTTTCGCTTACAGGTGAGTTATCATGATTTAAAAAAAAAAAAAAAAAACGCCTCAGAGAGGCCATGTGAGAAATAGCCCAAAAGTTGATCGAGATGCTGAAATATTTGGTTGATCTATATTAAAAACGTGCTCGAGTTATCAGTTTAACAAACAGACATGATTCGAAAAATGGAATTTTTCGGAATCAGAGGGGGAGGGGGGGGGAGGGAAGGTCAAGAACAATCAAAATCTCCCTCCGTATCTGAGAAAGTAAAAGAATTATTTATATACACAAAATTTTGAATAGAAATTTTTGGAACTCAAAACTTGTGTTTAATAATCATCTCAAATTACATTGAATATCTCAAAAATATTTTAGAAATATTATCGCTTTAATATTGATTTTTGTCATATTTTGATGTTTAATCTTCACTATTTCCGAATGGATTCATTATTCAAATAAAAAAAGAAACAAAGAATACAGATTTACAACCCTTTTTAGAGAGGGGGACCCAGCCAACCCTTTAAGACTATATTAATCGACTTTTTAGTGAGAAATTCCAAGCCCTTACCCTCACCCTTTTTTTTTAAACCCTCTCCCGTTTTAGACTTAAGATTTAAGACATATTCTGTTGCAATCCACCCTCTTTCTTTAGATTTATCGAATCAAAGGGTTATTTAGTACTTTTTTTAATTAAAAAAAATACAATCTGCATTCGAATGATTTAATGATGGGGAAGAGAGACCAACGGGCGTTCTTTTGATAAATAAATTATAATAACATTTAATTGAATCATTAAATAAAAGGGGGAGAGGATAAATAGATTTAGTTTTTCATTTAAACCTTGGGTGTATAAACTTCCCTTATTTTAGGGGTTGTTTGAGGAGAGATAAACGATCTCTTCTTCTTATACTTCGAAATAAAATTAATTTCTTCTGTGGTCGTTGCTTGTCTTTTAAATTTTTTTCCATTTAAACGTGAATACGTTTTAAAAATTGGGAAACCTGACGCAGCTGAAAAACTCCCGAAAATTAAATTGAATCATGCATGGCTTGATGTCGAGGAGTTAAAAAATCAAAGAATGGGGATTGTGATGGAATGGGGTGTCCCGTCATTTTCTATTTTTTCGCAGCGTTTCGTAATTTTCACTCAATAAATCTACAAATCTCGTTGTAGTCTCAATCTATGAAACATTAGTATTTAATTGTTGTGATGATGGAGTAATTTTGAGTTGAAAGTAAACAAAGTATCTATTGGGTTTACACTTGTGCTCCCTTGACTTATTCACGTTATCTGACGATACACCGAAATTTTTAACTTTACTGTCCAACTAATCACATAGCAAACTAAAATGTATTTTTGGCCCCTCTGACGGATGATGGCTATCGCAATTTCTTCAGACCATTAGGGGGGGGGGGGGTGCAGTATTTTTTCTTAAATAGCATAGATTTTTTTTTTTTTATTGTGAAACTAGGCCTTCTCCCGAATAAAATAATATTTGTGAAAATTAAAAAAAAAAAAAATCATTTTAAGATGCACTTCCGATTCTCCTTATTTCCACACTCTAACTGCCTCTTCCGACAATCCGGATCATTGATTAATGAAGTGTATTCTCTAAAGAAAACTGCATTATTTTCCAAAAAATATTTCAGCCCCACTTTCGTGACCCTCCTTCCTAATCCAGAACTAATAGTCAAGGCCACTCTACAATTCCTATCTTCTCATTTAACCCATCACAACATCATAATCAAAGTGTATCCGAAGAAAACTCCATATATATTTATTTATTTATAACCTTTTCCTTGTTATTTTATTTATTTATTTTAAGTATCTTTGGTATCTGAGGTCCTATAGACTTTTAATCGATACATACAAGTACATATATTTATTACGATACAGACATATTAATTTAGACCAATTGGTTTAAAATAAATTTTCATCGGACTGGCCGGGATTCGAACCCACATCCCTTGGTTTCGA
>JAAAKE020099910.1:0-39697 GCA_010014785.2 Anisolabis maritima
CGATACAAATTATCCAGACATATTTATTTACACGAATTTATATCCAATTATTATTATAACGTGAAGGGCGTAGCTTTATGATTAAAAGGCTACTTTCGCACACAAGATGCATCTTGTCAGGACCGGAGGCCCTTAATACAACCATTATAAAAATTAAAATACATGCATTTTGTCCAAAAAAAATTCGTTATACATTTTTTTCATTTGAGGTAACATTAAAATGATAAAATTTCCATTTATAAAAAGCAACTACAAGTTACCAGAGTTTACCTTGACATTTTATGTATTTGGTAGTATTAGAATGACGTGATTTTTTGACTTTTTAAAATCAGAGTAGTGCTATCTACCTTTTAATGAAAACAAAAAAAAAAAAAACCAATCGCCAGAACATGACTTCAAGAAACATTATTCGAATTTTGGCTTTATCGGATTTACCATCTACTAAATAATTGTTCGATTCTATTTGATTCCCATTTCTCTATGAAATCGGGAAAAATCAATCGATTGCTTGAAAGAGCAAGCGGATGAACAAAATTTATTCATTTTCCTATTGAAATGATCGCATTAAAAAAAAAAATCAGATTAAAGAATTTTTGAAAACAAAAGTCGGAGTTAATGAAATTCTAGGTCTTTTCAGAGAAAAAAATTCTACTTAGTTCGCCTAGCCATAGATCCATCGTCTGTTTTGTATTTCCTTTTATCCCAGCCGTATCTTGCCTGCTTTTAATAAAAAATAGTGCTTATAAATTTTAATGGCAAATAAATATCGACCGGAGGCGGCGCGGCGCTTCTTCTCTCTCTTTTCTATTTATACCCTCCTCCTCCTTCTTCGTATTCCTATGTACAATAAATGCCAAATAATAAATTTTATTCTTGATAATAACTCTCAGGAGGAGACTTCAATTTCTTTATATAGTTTATAATACCACCTTCAAAAAAAAAAAAAAAAAAAGGAAAGGAAAGGGAATTTTGCAATTTAACCGTTACAAACTGTTATGTCATATCGGGTCCTTTTGTGTATCGAGGGAGTGTATTCCCTTTTTTTTTTTTTTTTTTTTTCCAATCGAGATTCCAGCATTGGGATGAAATATGTCCACCCAAACTAAAAGACAAGATAGGATTTGCAACAAATATTCGAAGCAGCTATTGTGTGTGTGTCCTGAGAGAAAGAGAGAGAGAGAGAGAGAACTGAGCCGCTCCGGTTGAAATCCTCTCTCTCTCTCTCTTTCACTGAAAATATCCCTGCGATGGAATTCGCATGTTTATCATCATCGAATGTCGTTTTTTTTTTAACTCAAGGAATCAATGCTAACCTATTTGTGCTAGAAATAACTCACCTTTTATATACAGTATATTATATATAATAAAATTACAAAATAAATTCCAAGAATGACACTTTTTATCACAATTTCCTCCATATGTGTGATGTTCTTTTCACTTTTGTAATGAAATTGATGAGATTAATATTGGAAATTTTAATTATTTTGACTTACTTCTTGTGGAGTGCCGTCCCCGCTCTGTGGGAAGAAAGAAGAAAAAGTAGCATTTATTTTGTCCCAGGCTGCCTGATCCATTTGTTTCGTTTATTTTTCCTGTCCTCCCCTCTTGTCAAAATATCACCGATTCTTCTAGACAAAAGAAATTCATTTTAAATTAAATTAATTTCATTTCTCTATTTTTTGGAGTAGTGTCTCTTGAAATAATTTATGAATTCTAATTAACTTCCATAAATTTTATTAATTAGCCTCTTATTAAGAGCCTCTCCCCTGGAGGACTTCAGTGATTCGTCCCGTCTTGAGCGATAAATAATAAAAATATTGGCTGCCAATTAAATAAATATGGACGTAGTGGCTGCCAATTAAATAAATATGGACTAAGTGGCCTCAGATACAGAAAAAGATTTTTTCTAGTGATTCCTGGAAAATGACTCTCTCCAAACACTTTTTAGCGACGTGACAATTTCGGTTTTTTTTTTTTTTTTTTTAATTAATTATATAAAAAAGTATTATTAAAAAAATAGTTTTATTATTTTAAAATTTAGGATCATAGTCGTGGACAGGAGGGAGAGAAAAATTGATAAAATATAATATCCTACGATATTATCAAAAACCCAATTCATTTTATATGATTATATATTCTTGAGGGTGAGTGTTGCATATTCACCGAAACGTAAGAAAATTTTAGATGAAAAAACAACGCGGCTAACTAGGATAGCTAATTTCATTCTCCTATTAATTTATAATCATTTCTCAACTATAAAACGATATTTTAATTGCATTAATATTAATAAATGGCTAGTAAAAGTGAATTGAAGTAATTATTTAGGAATTTTTCATAACTTCAGTAATAAAGGTAATTAAAATAATTAATATCAATCATTATTATCAGCCAGTCCCCTGAAGGGAGGATATTTCAAAATAGTATCTAAAGCTTGCTAAATTTAATAATAATAATAAGGTGATTTATTTAGTAATCTATATGGATGGATTCATGTTTTCTATTCTTTCTTTACCGAGTTAAGACGTAATCAAATTTAGTTTATTTTCAAAACTTTGCCATTTCACTTATATTCATTTAATAATAATGATTCATATATTTTTTGATACGGAATTTTGTTCTTTTTCTGGTAGACCATCCATTTCCATTTACGACCTATAACGGGGAGACGGGGTGGAACCTTTTTCTTTTTTCTTACAAGGGATACCCGTGGGTCTGACCCCCCCGAAAGCAGAAGCCTGGCTCACCTTGCCCTTGTGGTCTTTCCCGAACCAATTCAACGTTTTAGCCTAAAGTTTAAAAATTCATACTCTTTTCGTTTGTTATGAATTTAAATTTTTGAACTTTTCTATACACCTAAGGACTTGGGGTTATTTTTGAAATTTTTTATAATTTTTGAACTTTAAATGGGGCTAAAGAGTTGACTTGAATGACGGGAAATACTATCACCACGAGGCTCAACGCCCTAATCTTCAGATCCACTTGTTAGGTAAATGTCCTATTTTGAATATTAATCCTATCATTTCTGCTCCTTTTTTTTTTTACATGTCAAATTTTTGAGAATTTATTTAATTTTTGTTGAGACGGTAATATAATCTAATAATTTGATAAAGTAAATAAACTAAGTTTGTATATGATTCCAAATGGAATGGAAAGACTTATGGGAGAGGACTTCCCCCTCTCTTGTAGATAAAAAGGCGAGAATGGAGAACGGTTTTTGTGATTGGTCTGAAATGGGCTGGAGGAAGAATCTTATAGTTTTCACTAAGATTGCTTGAAATTTTGAAAACGGTCCGATATATATTACGTTTCAAAGGAATTTTCTTTTAATTTAATAACACAAATCATTCCAACATAACAATTTCCATTTTAATTTTTCTCAATAATTCACATCATTTATGAAAAACCGAAGATTCTAAAAAGAATATGGAAATTTTTTGATTATTAAACATTCTGAGTAAGAGTTGTGTAGGCTAATATAATAATAAAAAAAAAAAAAAAAAAAAAACGAAGACATATTTATTAAATTTTTATATGATTTATTTTTTTTTAAAGAGACAGTTTTTTTTTTAGCTACCCTGTTGTGCATATTTTAAATTAAGACAATTTTCATATAAAAAATTGTTCTGATTTTAATATTAATTTTTATACTAGATCCATCTTCTGAATCTTTTAAGCCCCTTTTTTTAGGAAGTATCTTTTATATAAATACGTAATTTACAATCAAAATGAAATGCGCAGATGTTTGTGTGTGTGTGTGTAAATTTAATTTTTAAAACGGTTCATCCGATTTTGATTTGATTTACTATGCCATTTCTCCCATACGAATAGTCACATTTGGTGTTTAAATTTTCTAGTAAATTCCAACATAGAAAACCAAAATTAAAATTGTTAATAATTATAGTAAAAAGCTAATGTTCACGTGATGCATGAAGTTAGTTAATAAAATAATTTTTTAAATTTTAATCAACAAAATATGAGAATTTATTCAATTATCAGAATAAAATATTAATATTTATTTTTTTAATACAATTTACAATTAAAAAAATTTAATTTATTGTCAACTTGAAGAAAGTCACAAGCTGATTTGTACACCATCAGGGATGCCTCCACACCAGACTTCGGCATAAGATTTTTTAAATAAGAACGAAATTTTATACACAATATATTTTTTCTTATTATTTTATTCATTTGTCACTCGAGTTCTGGTATGATTCGCGTACTACAAGTTGGGGACGCTTATCTCCTCATTTCAAGCTCTCGCATTACTTCAATTCTACAATCAATTTACAAACCACACCGAGAAAAATGTTAATTTTGATAAATAAATAAAGAGAGAATGTTTTATTGGGTTCATTTGTAACCAGGATTTCAAATAAAATAAACCGTATGAATAATCGGACCAAAAAATGTAACTATTTATGTGGTTCATAAATTCAAGGGGCCGATTCATTTTGGGTGTTGAAAACTAAAAAAATCTAAATTTTTTTTATTCTCTAAAATAATTCCTCGCATTTAAAATATTTTTATTTTAATTAAGTCTCAATTATTAAATTTTTTTTTTTAAATAATATGGTAATATAAAATAATTTCCATTAACTTCATATTTCCAGTGAATGTTTCCAAGGAAAGTAAACAAAAAATTTTCTAAAGAGGGGCTTCATTTTTTTTGTATATATATATTTATTTCCGTCCTATTTTTGTGTATATATATATATATGTGTGTGTATATGTGTGTATGTGTGTGTGTGAAAGAGACTGAGTTAGAGGGAATTCCATTCCATAGGCATTAGTCTGAATTTGCAGGCAAATATTTGCCCGTTTGATTTGCAGTGGCAGATGGCCGGAAGGGCGTGGTCTCCGCTCTCTCTCCCCAATATTCTGGAATGACATTGCATGTCAGGGGGGTCGTCGTCGCATTCGAATTATCTATATGAGGGCAAAAGGGCCTCACTCACTCACTCACTCACTCTTTCACCTTTAATATTACTCTCTTCTCACTTATCCATGAATATGCAAATGTTTTGATATTACATTCCTAAAAGAGATAAAATTGTAATATTTATTTTTTTTTTTTACCGATTTTGTTAAATAAAAAGAGAAATATTGTAATCAGAGGCTAACTCATTTATTCTTAAAAGAGTTATAAGTTTATTAACGAAAATATTATCAAATTGGAAATTTTTCTTAATTCAAAGATTAACCCTTCAAAAGGGACGCCAAATAGAAAAATAAAATATTTGATAATACACCCAAAATTTTTTTTGTATTTTATAATAAAAAAAGTCACCGAAGAAAGTTAATTACCTCTTAAGCTGATTGGGTTTTTTAAATTAATAAATTATTCTGTCCTAGCCATTCGGGCGCTATATTTATATCCCTTTACGTTGGCTTCCGGAACCGTTGACACGCTTGTTCCTCTGCGACGAGAGAGAGCCTCTTCTTAAGCAAAACTCACCCCGACGATTATTATTTGATTCTCTCCTTTAATAGAACGAAAAACAATAAACTCGCATTTTATGACTCTAACTAACCCATATAAAGGCCTATTTTCTATTGTTTGACAATTTCCCCTTTAAATTTCAATAATGATAGTGATGATTAAAATTACCCGCTTTATTTTTATGGCAAAAGAAAGAAAGAGAGGGGGAGAAAAGGGTTGGGATCTAAGCTCCCTCCCCCTCCCAAGACCAAGGGCTCCTTTATAACTTCCCCGAGTGCTGATCCTTGCAATTGCAAATGCCCTCGATCCTTCCTACTACAACGACACATGTGACTCACACACAAACCCCTCTACCTGCTGATTCATGAATTCAAATAATATACCACTTGCTTTTTTTTCTCTTTTTTTTTTTAATATACATTTTGAAATTAATTTCATTGTTAGTTAATTGCTTCATTTTTAAACTTCATCTTGCTTTTTCGGTATTCAAGTATATATTACGTGAGAAGCTTCATTTGTTTGTGAACGTACTTTCTCTATTAAATTCCAGAGTTTGAGAAGGCGAACGTTTTGGGGGACGACCAAGTGGGCATTTTAAAGAAAGGAAAGGAGCATTCTGAGACGGAAACACACCATCCAAAATTCTTATGACTTATTTCTGAATACTTTGCAAAATTTCTCTTTTTTCTTTGAACCAGTGGAGATTGACTTTATGAAATACATCCTGAACGGTGGCGTCGCTAGAAATATAGGACCCTTCCTGATAATAAAAAAAAATTTTGATTTTAATAAATGAACAAGAGAAAAAAAAAATAATACCCATTACATAAACACGTAATAAAAGAAGTAAGAGATAATACAGATCAGAGGAATCTCGATATAACGGACCAGGCAAATAATATTATATTCCCACGAGTTAATTACAAATTTGTTTCTGCAATATTATCTCGACTGAGTTGTTGATATTTCTCAGTTTACTTGGCCAGATCCGCAGTGCAACCCTTGCCACTGAGTCTCTAACTTGTTTCTCGGAGGTTGACCATATTTGCGCCTCTGAATGGATGAGGCTTCGTAAAGCGTACCATTTCTCGCTCTGGCTCTTAATTTGGTCGATCCGCCCTTGCTTATTATCTAATGTAGTTCGTTTTAATGATCTACCTAACTGTCGATATATAAATAAATATATACTGTATATTTCATATGTGGGCCTATGAAATATTGGTATGACTTTACAGATTTTTTGATAAAAATAACATATGGATTTGAAACATAATAAATCATCTTACTTTTTTCAAAATATGCTCCATCGGAAGTTGCGATTTTTGTTGTTCACTTTTGGATCGGTCTATTGGTTTGAGGCGAATATCATTTAAATCTTTCGCATTTTTTATTTATTTTTATTTAGACTATGTTAAGCTTCGTAAGCAAAAGATTTAATTTGAAAATACACATAATAATAGTAAAAAACATAGAAAAAATATACAAAGTTAGGAAAAAGAGAAATATACATAGTTAAAAAATAAATATATAAATATTTGGAATTTGTCTCATTTTTATTTAATAGAAATTTGTCACGAAGTGTATCTAAAGTAAGGAAAGCTGAATGATGTACTGTCACTCCAGATTTTTGTGCCGTCTCCCCTAATTAGACGTTCAATTTAACTTGAATTTATTTTGTTTTCCAATTGACTGGTCAGCCGGCATGCGTAAGCGAGGTGCGCAGAGTGCCCATTATGTGTAAGCTTATAGAGAAGCCTATAAATTGAAGATCCCACACTATTTTGAAGTGGAAAAGAATTAATACATAAATAATATCTAATTTATTATTTGTACAGCCAATTTAATCAAAATCATTAGGTTTAAGAGAAAAAGGCGAAATATTTAAAATTACATTCGCTTCAAAGTGATAAGCCGATCCAAACAATTACCTCTTTACTAGAGTATTTTGTCTTCTCAAGAGGCGTTTTAAATTTGAATTTGAGTTTTATCTCCTCGCTTCCTCAATAAATAAATCAATAAAAAATAATTTGATAATGAATTTTTTGAATGAACAATGGAGTTATTCAATTCTTTACTTTTTTTTTTTTTTTTTTTTTTTTCTTTCATCACATTATATTTAGATACCATCTTTATTGATAATTATCTCTCTTTTATTAATAAATTTGTCAAATTTTTTTTATATCATGTTAAAAAAATTATTCCTTTCAATCCTCATACCACGCTTACTTGAATAAAGTTTGTTTCAGAATTATAATTGAATGACTTCTGAAGTTAAAATCCTACACTTGTGATAAAAAAAAAAAAAAAAAAAATTACAATTAATTAAAAGCTGAGGAATTTTTTTTTCTTGAATTATCGTCTGTCTTGACGGGAATAGAAAAAGGAAAATTGAGCGCGCGCACCTGGCGAAGAGGTTTTCCTCTTTAAATTCTCTCTTTCTCTTTATACATATATATATATATATATACAGCTATCCCTTTTCCATTCGTGATAACGCCAATCTGCCCTCTCGCCTCTCTCGGTACACTCTGTACATGTCGCGTGATGCATCAAGATAACGCTCTCACTCCCCCACCCTTGCATTTCAGCGCCGCTATATAACTTGACTTGGATGATTACATTCCCGCTAATCGAGATCGCACGCCCGGCTATTTTAATTACTTTGCGTTCCCCCCTTCCATCTCTTCGGCCTCTCAACACGCTCTCTCTCAATGGACGACGTCGTCATCGTCGTCGACAAGGTCTAATGAATTGATCAAGCCCACAAATAAAATGCCGTCCCAAGATAGACTAAATAATTATAATAATTACGGATATAATAAAATTCATTTGATAATCTCAGGTATTAATAGAAATAATAAGTCTTTTTTTTTATTTCATTTATTTCTCTTTTTAAAACCAATTATGGCTCGAAAGATCTTAGAGAGCTGGAGGAGATTGCATGTCGAATGAAAGGAAAAACTAATTAGGAAAATCAGGGATAATTAAGCATTGATTGATTACACTTTTAGCTTTCTAACTGCAATAACAAATATGTGATGAGAACAAAAAAGGAAACATTATGAAAAAGCTAAGATAAAACAACCTGGGGAAGGAAGCAGGTCCCGCCCTAGTATATCTCAAGAAAGGTACTTCTGGAGTAACAGAACCCCATACCTGTATGTTTAGAATATAAATGGCTCTTTGCATGGATAGTTTCACTTTCCCATGAGGCAAAGTTGTATAATTTTTTGCGGTAACCCCTCCCCTCGATCCGCAATCCGAATCCATTCCATTCAATGGATTGCTGGTCTTCCAATTTCTTTCGTAATGTTCTAGTCGCGTTCCTTTCCACTGCTTTATTAAACATAGCAGTCTCTTTCTTGCTACTAAAAAAAGGGCGTCTTCATGTGCGAATGGCTTCTCAAATAATAATTTCATTTAAATGAATTGAGATGCACTGCGTTATGTATGCCATTCCAAATATCTACAACAATAAATTAAGTAGCTCTGGAAAAGAGTCTCCATCCCAATTTCAATTCGATATGCCACTGGCGAAGGTGTTGATTTTTGTTTGAATAATGCCTCTCCTTTGCTGAGAGATGCAAGAGGCAATTGAGTTCTGCCTTTCTTATTTAATTTATTTTTCGTTTCACCCTGGATCTCTTTTTCCGCTATATGCAAAATACTATGCAATAATTTCTCTCCATATTTCTTCCAACTATCCAAGCTCGTATCCTTTATTTTCCAAAGAGAAACCTAATTCAATTTATATCCTAATTACTTATAGTAATGTTATCTCGAACAAAATATATGAATGTAATTTATCCCTACTACATGTCTTAACTCTGTATTCGATATGCTTTTCCTCGGACTTGAATATTATTATAAATTACTAGCTGCGTAGCCGACCTTCTGGACCCTCTATGTTTTTCTACTCGATCTATGGGGCATAGTTTGAATCTCAGTATCTGAGTTGCACAAGAAATGTTAATATATATTCAAGGCTCTAGCTTAACAGGAAATTATTGAAATCCATGAGGTTTCAAATAAAGTGTGCGTCTGAATCTTCGTTAAGAGTTTAAAAACAAATTTCAGATTATTTTTAGAGAGGTGAGAGGGTAGGGGTAATTGTAAAAAATTTTAAAAGTACCTCTAAATATGAAATATCAACAGGAGTATTTTTTTTTTATAAAATTTGTAAATAGCTTCTAAAATTGTCCGCTGTGAGCGTTGTGATCGTAGCCAAAAAATTTGCTATGCATATTTTTAATAATTTTTCGATAATTATTCTAAAAACTTTTTTTGTAATTTCCTATTTTTCATTGGATCTTCAATAGTTAACGATAATAATATACAAAATTCCAAAGCTCCAACTTACTTAAATTTCCGTGACGAACGGACAGACACTTCGCTATTATGTATATATACATAGATTTTTTAACTAGCTTAGTAAATTATGCTAATATGACTTTATTTATTTATATTTATTTAAAAACTAACCTCACTAAAGTCACCTCAGCGCTGCTTTTTTATAATTAATTCCTCAAGCAAAACAAAGAAGAATATATTTTCATTATAAATCTATTGATATTTTTATCTTTAGCCATTCAAGTGGGAGTGAAAAAATATAGACACTAATGTTGAATGGTCTATAGTTCCTTGAGTACTAGGTTAATTAAGAACTTTTAATAGGCTATCGGTAGTTCTTCTTCACGTTAGAAATGAACTTTAGTTGAAACTAAACTATAACTTCGTATAAAAGTGAATTGAAGACAAAACTAATTAGGATAATAGAATATGAATGTTTGAAAGAGAGAGAGAGAGAGAGAGAGAGATAAAAATGCCCAAGCGGATGGATGGATATTTTATCTTATTTGTAATCGGAAAGTTTAACATACAAATTAAAATATGAAATGTGATGATTAATAAATTATCTCGGGAATTAAATGACTTCATTTCCTCAATTTAATTTTTGTAATATGACTCCATTGTTTAATAACAATTTTAGTTGAGCCCAATCGTTGCTTTTATTTTCTCTTGCCTATATATCTACGTAATATAGTGAGAAACTAATGCGATCGTTAAAAAAAAATCTATGACGAGATTTCAACCGAAATACACGTTTTGAGTCTAAAAAATGGTCTGGGTGTGAACAAGATTTCTCAAAAAGGAAAAAACGTTAAATATTTAAACTAGATACCTTTATGGCATGCACCTCGATGCTTTTGAATAAGCAGTACTTTACTTTTTTCAATTTTTTCATTGATTAAAATTCATTTAAGATCTTTGGAATCTATTAATCTTCATCCCTCCTCAAATAGTTTGGATAACTTGACCCTCAGTTAGATGACAAAAGCCATTATTCCAAGGATTGCGGAAATTAGTTCGAGTTTGGTTGTTGGAAAGTAGACCACCTTTTAAAGGATTTTCCGATTAGTTATTTCAGAACTCCTCTAGTGCAGACCTCGCATGCTCAGAAGTTAATTTCTAGACAGACTGCGCTTTCTAGAAGCTCTGGAGAAATAAATCGAAAAATCCTTTAATGAGTTGGGCGCCTACTATGAATTTACGTACCCCGGGAAAATTTAATTAAATATATTCTTGTATTGTAATTGTTTATTATAAAGTATTGATGCTGCCTGCGAATTACACAATTATATTGTATATAATCCATTGGAGTGAAAAAGGGACTAATGGTATGAGAAAGAGTTGGATTTATTATATATAGGCATATACTCGTATATATATATAATTGAATATAATGCTGGTTGGCTTCATTTCAAATTAATAAGTTCACACAAATGCATTTAATTTGATCCGGATGTCAGAGAGTCAACAAAATAACATGCAAAACCCCATTTAGATTATCTATTCATATTTAACCATCTTTTCAGGATAATTTATTGCATAATTTATTACTGTTTTAATTATAATAATAATATCTATCTATTATTTATACAAATCTTGAAAAATTCAAAACCAAAAATGAAATTGATGATATCACTGGGCATGGGGGTATTTTATTTGTTGAGAGAGAGAGAGAGAGAGAGAGAAAAAAATTATTAATAAAATATTCACGTTAATTATTAACTGAAATAGAATTCATTTTGCGATCGGAGAATTGGAATGGAAAATCCAACACAAATAAATGAAGTGGCTCGAAGAAGAAAATGACAGGTCTGGTCTACATAACGAAAGCGGCCCATCAACTTTCAAACCGCTCGTACGAGCCTTGGTATGTTTTGTAGGCGTATAATGGCATTTGAGGTTTAGAGTGTTAACCATCAAACTTCCTATCCAGTAATGAACTGCCGGCCCGTTTGATTAGGGTATGGATTAGTTCTTATACTCTCAACCGTACGATAGGTCTGAAAGTGAATGGGCTTATCTCATTGGGAACCAATAAGAATTTCAAGAAATTGGGGAAGAAATGCAGGGTAGCCAAAAAACAAAGAATCTTGGAAAAAAATAATTAAACCTTCTCTAATGGTTGGGTTCGCTTCTAACATTAACTAGGACTGGTGGAATCCACTTATGAAGATTTTCCCCACTTCCTCGATCAGATGTTATAATGTTATCAGCCACATTTAAGGAGAATGCCTTAAGGGAAAAATAGACCTTAATATTTTTTATATATTGTATAAAAAAAAATAATATTAACGATGCTCTATTGCATTATAATAATATTATACATATCAATTTGTACACATGTTCATTTTTCCATAATATGGATTTATGCAAATATATAAATTTCTAATGCATCAAAATAAAACGGACAAACGCTACCTTTTCTTACCTCTTTCTTTAAAATCTAAAGATGACGAGTTTAATAATAGATAAAAATTTATTTATTTTTTTCAATATTGCTAATAATAAAACTTCTAGAAATAGGAAAATATGCATTTATTTTACAATAAAGAATAAACAATTCGGGACAGGGCAAGGAAGTTTCTTGAAAATAAAAAAAAAAAACGTTATTTAAATATTATTTTTTTTTTTTTTATTGATTAGCTATTGTTTGCCGACTAATTGACAATAATCAAATATCTCTAGTGAATATATAAAATAACTTCCTCAGAAAACCGCCGAATTTTTCACATATTTCACTCAAGACCTACTATTAATTTTTTTTTTCTTCTATAAAATCCCAGCAATTTTTTTATGGCATGAATTCATTTCGATTACGCACATAGAGTATTTTTTTTTTTTTTTTTTGCCCCCAGTAGAATTTTTTTCAGTTTTGATGATAAACAGCTCCCCAGTGGGTCATGAGACCTTAATACCTGAGCTAGGGGCTAATGTTGATAAAAAGCCACAAAATGGATCGTGGATATTCCAACTGAAATATTAATAATTTTATTGATGAAAAAAAAAAAATCTTGTAGAAAAAGAAAATCGGATATAATATTATAGCGAGAGAGAGAGAGAGAGAGAGAGAGGAATAAAATTAATACATTTGAGAGAGAGAAAAAATTGCTAACAAAGCAGCAGCGCTTAGCTTTCTTCTTCTTTCCTTAAAGGGCATGTGCTTTCTTAGAAATCCCATTCGTCTAAATGACTTACGGCCCTTTTCTTTGATCCAACGCAACATAATAGTACATAAAACCCTTCCCCTCCTCCCCTCTTTTCAAAATAATAATTGAATCCAAGACAAGCTTTTTAAAAGTGATAAATCAAAAGATAAAGAAATATTTTTGCCTGAAGAAACTAAATAAATGTATATATACTGACTGACGGACTGACAGACAGAAGGTATTTTCATTAGAAAGTGAAAAGCAATGTTTTGTTCTCTGTCGGTGTGTTGGTTACATTCAATCGATTATACGCTATACAAGTCTATCGCTTTTTTTCATTGGGAGGAAAATAATACAAATCTTTCTTATTTAAATGGTAACTATATATATATATATAAACTAGTAAGGGAAAAGTATTATGATCATAAAAAAATTGATCCAATTTTGTGAAATATCTTCAAGTCAAAAGGACCCCAAAAATCTCAATGTGCTTCTGTGTGTGTAGGTTTTATTTTGGAATATCTGGAACCACTCTTCGGAAAAGGATGAAACTTATAGAGGGGCAAAGAAGCTATTAAAATTGAAGAAAATTAATTCACAGGGAAGGGGGTAAAAAAGGCTCCCCAAAATTTATCGCGCACCACGATTTTCTCAACATCCACTGGGTCAAATCTTTTGAAACTCGATGATAATAATTAAGACATTTGTCCTGGACCAATTTCCGCTGATTTGGGAGCGGATTTATTCAAAAAAAAAAAAAAAAGGAAAAAAATTTGATATTAGATAATATACGTACATGGAGAGAAAACTGGAATTTCAATTAATCTCTGAAACTTTTTTATTCATTTTTTTTTTAATTAAATTTTTTTGTCTTTTTCAGCATTTGAGGCCATTTAGATTTCGTCCTTATTTATTTATATTAATTGGTAGTCAATATAAATATTTAAAATCCAATTAATGATATTATACAAATAACATAATCTAAAAAAAAAACAATAAAAATCAACTTAACATGACTTGCACCTCCTAGGCTTCTAGAGCAGCCATCTAATATTCCCATAGAATTTAGTGATGGAAAGGGTTGCAACTTCGTTGCCTATTTTTTTATTAGTGTTCCATTGTTATATTATATTCATGCCTTCATGTCTCATAGAGTAGTGAAAAGACAACGGCTTGAGCTATAATTTCTTTACTTTCCCAAGGATTCGCAAGTGCGATTAAGATTATTTCTTTAAATTTCGGTCTCTTCATAGACCATCCTCCCGGCTAAAAATAGATTCCTGAAAATGGCGAGATATTTCCCGAAACATCCGAAACTCTGAAATAAAAATAAAAGATTATTAAAATAAAATTTAATAGATATATAACAAGAAGAATTGAATTGAAACAAATTTTATTAATTCTAAATTTTATACCATATATACTACATAATAAAGTTCATATATATTTTTTTTAATATGAGTGAACTCTCAGACCATTTATTCAAAATTTTTCTTTTAATTATTTTTGGTATTTTCTTAATAAGAGAAAAGGAAAAAAAAAAAATTTTTAATATTATTTAGCAGTTAGACTTGAACCTCTTGAAGCTTGATTGTGAATTTTTATTCTTCCATTTCCAGGGCTATTCTTTTAATATGGTTGTTTATCCCAGCTGGTGAGTTTTTCTCAGTATTTTATTTTGTTATTGTTTAATAAAGCTTTCAAAAGTCAAGGGGCTATATTGTTGCACCATATTGGGCAATCTGGATCTTATTTTTGATTTGTACAGCAATAATTTGTTATCAATCGAAATGGAGCTCTTCGAGTTCCATTTATAGCCTCTCTTTTACAATGAGGGCCCCACGTGTTTCTTCTGTCAAGTAAAACTCCCAAATATATCAAGAGAAGAATGTATTATGATTGCGGTCAAAATACTCTGACTTTTTGAAAAAATATTTTTATTAACAGCGTTTGTGTGTATTTTAAATAACGGCATTATCAATTGCTCTATTAAAAAATACTTTTTACAAAAAGATGAATAAATTAAGAATATAGACAATGCATTTATTTTTTAAAAAGCAAATTACAGTGTGAATAATAAAATAACGTAATTTTAATTTTTTTTTTTTTTTAATAAACATTCCACATAAAATAATCTAATTTATTTCATAATTTACTTTATTATATTATATATTTATAAATATTCGCCGAAAATGACGTCACGAGCTACCGGTAGCTCTGAAGTGACGGGTTGGGGGGGGGGGGGTTCTGTAAAATAACAAAGCATGACAAAATTTTTATTACAGCCTAGACCAAGATTTCAGAAAAAGAATGGATATGTCCCAATAAAGTTCAAAAGAGTAATACTGAGAAAGACAGGGCAGCAATTGTTCTCAGAACATTGCTCCGAGTTTATAAGAGAGAACAATTTTTTTCATTTTCTTTTTTAATAGAATTCTCTTAACCTCAGCTCCCATACTCTGAAATATAAGCACTACATTTGAGGCTGTATATTCGGATTTCTAGCTAACAAAGTAACAGCACTTGAGACAGTGCCAAACTAATCTAAATTTTTGTGACTAAATTTCATATGCTTCATGAGTTTATATCAAACTTTTCGAATTAATATAAATAAGCTTAATTTATTTTGCATACTTTTAAGAAGGATGAAAAGCGAATGGGTTTAATTTACGTATGCGCAATGAATGGTTTAAAGTTTGGGCGAACCTATTTGCTTGTAGAACGGGTCAGCAGGTACCTGGGTTATCAATCTGGTAAGCAGTTTAAATTTCAAACTTCAAATGGCACTTTCAAACTTCTTTTGACGGCCTGTTTGAAGCTCACCATTTAGCGATAATAAGTTTCAAAAGAATTTCGCACCTTCTTTATTATTTATTAAAATTTTTTTTTGTGTTTTAAGTTTAGAAAAATTTCCGCATAGTAAATGCATGGATGAGGCTTTCTTTTTTAATTCACTCTGCCTACATAACACTTTCAAACTTATCGTGTCAATATTTCTTGGCTAGACTTCTTTATTGTATGACGCTATAATCAGAGAGAGGGGAAAACAATTTTTATTTGATCAAAAATTAAGGTAAGTTTATATTGATTTGCCGATCGTAATGTTTAAATTATTTTTGCTCGCTCATTCAGAAAGCTCTAATACAGTATGCTAGAACTATTTCACCTTTCATAATAAAGCAGCAATGAGCAATAAATCCATAAATATATTTTCATATGAAAGTTTTAATAGTGCATCTCTATAATTCAATTAATGCTACTAAATGTAGATATATAATAATTATATCATATATCTATTATCATTTAAATAATTATAATTTAATTGAATTATATCATGTATTTTGGTCTAGGTTTTCATTTATTATTTAGAAGTTTTCCCGTTTGGTTTCGGGCAAAGATATTTTTTTAAAAAGAGATTGAATGAATCCTAGCAAATCCTAAAAAGCTATTTCAATTTTATTTGACCATCACTGACGTTGCGTGCGATTTCACAAATCTTACTTTTAATCTGAATAAATAAAAGTTATTCCAACAAATCTATTTGCAATAACAATGGAGGTAGGATCAGGCAGTTTTTAAAACTTTCAAGTTTGAGACATTTCGACTATAATAATGCAATCATCAGTCCATTTAGAGAGTTCTCAAATGATAAAACATTGAGTCAAAATTTTCAGGTTGTTGTGTGTTTATTTTACAAAGAAGGCTTGTATATAAATCCAGTCAAAGCTTATCAGCTTTTATACAACACTACTTGTTCGAATGTCAAGATTGTTTTATGTTATCAGCCATTAGAAAAACACCCGAGAGGAAGACCTAGGATGAGATGGGTAGATAATATCAAGAAAGATCTCGACGAATTGGAAGAATTAGATGGGACTATTTATTTTTTTAATGTATAGTATTTAAGACTGAGATAATATATTAAAAAATTTCAATTATTGATTGTATCCGGAAGCCGATCAGCGCTGAGGTGGCCTTCCTTGCTTGGTAACAAACGTCTCACTGTCATTCCTCTTCGCCTAGGCCATGGACGCCGACTGGTTGGTACTAGCCCAAAAGGGGTTGGATAAATTATAAATTATTCGAGAGCTCACGAGCTCTTTAGGCATCAATATTATAATCCGGAAATGCTGCTGATTGAGTGTTGCGTGGCGCTGCGAGCAGAGTTTGACATTTATTCCTAAAAGTTAGGAAAAAAATGGATGTACTGGTACTAAAATAATAATATTTCTATTCATAAAACAACTATGATTTAAGCATTTCTTATTAAATTCAAAATATTAATCGCTTATGAGTCGTGTGAGATTTTTACGTGATGGTGCTAAAAAAAAAAAAAGGAAGAGAGACAACGACATTTATTATTTTATCTTTTTCTATTTATTTTGACAGAGATATACATTTACTTTTCCACATGTTAGGAATTTTCTAAAATTTATTTTGTTATTTTAAAAAAATAAGTTATTATTAATTTTTTTTTATATCATTTTTCTTTCAAGTCGTCCAAAAAAGTTATATATAGTTGCCTCTTGTTATACTTTTTTTTTTTTTATTGCTCGCTTCTCAGCTTTTAAATTAGCTAACAAATACAAAACATAAAAGTTGAACATCTCTTGTTTTTTAATCCGGAGACACAATCGGGGAAGCTATAAAAAAAGATAAACTTGAATTCTAGTGGAGTGAAAGAGATAGAGAATGAATGAGAAAAACAAAAGGGGATAAAGAAATTCGAAAACGCTTGCCCACCCCCTGGGGTGTGGAACGAGGCCCCTCCCAGAAAGGAAAGGGCATCTCTCCCTCCCTCCCTATGCTTTTATTATATTTCCATTCGTATTGAATTTGTTGCATCATTAATGCAATCTATAAAAAGGGGATTATCCCAGTCGCGGGGAATAATACTGTAATCATATTTTCACGGAGGAATAGAAATTATGATTCGATTATTTTCTGGGTCTTTATTATTACAAAATTTCCTTGCGGAGTGTAAAGTTTTATTAAGATATTTAGAAATTTAAAAAAAATGTATTATTTGATTTTAAGTCAATAGTCAAAAATCTGTACGTTTTAGTTTCAATTAAAATTTTTCTTAGATGTTTAATTCAAAGATCAAAACAAGAATTGAATTAGCCACTTGGAAGAAAAATTGTAATTTTTAAATTCTTTATTCAATTGTTGAGGTTCTGAGGGCTTTTCATGCGTTGCTTCATTTAGTTTCTTCAATTTAAATACCTTTTATGAAGAATGCAAACTATTAGAAATATAATTAATCATCATAAGGGTCATTAACGATTCGATTAGCTACAAATATAATTGCTAGGCTCTTAATAACGCCAAGTAGTAAGGTGGCTGTTTTATTTACCACTGGAGGAAGGCTGTTCCTTCCTCCATTGTTAATGGATCTTTTTTCTTCTGTTGCACGCTTTTAAATATAGATAAGTATTTTTTATAGTGTGTTTTATCCGAATAACTCGAAATTCCTCTTTTGAAAGAATGCTATCATTTTTATCTAAAAATAAATTTTGTTAGATCTAATTTTCAGGACATTTCATCTCAGAGGAAGAAAGAGAAATGCGCTTTTCCATTAAATACATTGACTGTGTTTTGAATGCCAGACCCGATAGAAACCGATCTGAGACTATTTTTGATTTATAGCTTCCTCAATCGAAGGTATCTTCCACTTCCCGAAATATTTCGGATCCGTTTGACTAATTTATACCTTTTTATACCTAAATTATCAAAACATAAATTTTTCATGGATCAAATCCTCACTTTTTCGTATATTAATAGAAAGAGGTACTGGAGACATCATTCTTATCTAATAATATTTAGCAAAAAAAAGTAAAATTTTATATCTATATAAAGGAAATTCTATTTTAAAAAATATCCGGAAAAGAAGACGATAAACACTTCCTTTCTATTTATCCTTCGGCGAATACGCGTGTAATGCAGGCAAGGAAAGGGATAAGAAGCCTTTTAGGGCCCATTTCGTGTTTAGTCGAGGGACTTCCAGGGCTTAAAGGGTTTTTGGATTATTCCTAGGAAAAGAGAGTGAGAGAGGGAAAAGAGAAAAATCAATTTTTATAGGAAAATTCGTTGGCCGGAACGCCTCATTTAAACAGAAAGTTCGGGAAAAAGAAGACGCAGGATAATTTTTACCTTAATGTGTCAAGCACTCCAAGACGTCATAAAATAAGTGAGGGCTAATAAGAAATGGTTATTGATGTTAATTCAGTCTCCGTATTTGCCACTGGGCTTGGTCCCCACGACCCCTTTATCAACCCCCTATCAATATCTGACCATTAAAGAAGGAACTTTTCATTTAAAAGGATCTCATTTGATGTATTTGTTCTGACTACGTATGCTTAATTGTTAATTTTTACGGCGATTCGCCTGAAGCAATTGATCGAAAAATCCATTTCATTTGGGTTGCCTACCATCCGGCAACTACCAATAAATTTCTCCAACCCAAAAAGACAAAACCAATTCATTCTTAAATTTTACGCACTTTAATAATTTTTTTTTTCAAAAGAAATAATATAAAATGGAAACCACAAAGCAAAATGCCACGTGCGAAAACAAACATTTTTTTTTATTATCTCTTTCTTAGTCCTATTTATTATCCAGACCTATAAATATAAACCAATCTAAACAAGATAAATTGAATTTCTCTCTTTTTTTAATCTTAACCAAATGAATAATTCAAACTTCAATAAGAAAAAGTAATTAAAGAAATGACTATCACTTTTTTTTTCTAGCTGATAATATTTCACTAGAATCCTAAATGAACTTCTTGAAATGAGTGGTCCGAATATAAAATTCATTAAAATAAAAGCCAATTAATTTGACCATTAATCTTATGAGAATGTAGTAGTCTATATATTATTTTAAATTCTATTTCCACATAATATTTAAATAACTGCTGGATTTTGTATATATACAAACATCGGACAGGTCATTATTTATATTCTAAATGTGCCATGACTCCACCAGTTCGTGTAAAAGTTCATGAGAAGATTTCATTTTATACCAAATTTCTTTGGTATTGATTGATTGAGGCCCCCATGTCTAAGATTTCATTTTTTATCAAAAACTTGTTAGAGTGTAAGTTTATTTGAAAAATTATATATCGTTATTAAAAATAAAATTTTAACAACATTTACAAACGTAAAAAGTATTCAGGATATTTTATCTATTATTATTAAACGAGCCAATCTTGTATATATATATATGTAAATTTTTTCTCGAAAACCGCTCTAACGATTTTGATGAAATTTGGTTTAATGATGTTGATATATTGATTGCACTAATCTTTGAATGTCTCTAATTGGTGGAAGGAATATCCCAATTGTTACGTCTTATGGCTAACTTCTATTGAAAGGTCGATAATTGGCTCTTCTTGGCCAATTAAAAAAAAATTTGAGCTAAGTTCAGCGTCCAGGTGAGATGTATGATATACCAAATTTGCTCAAATTAAATATACAATACGTCCCCATCAAAAGTAATTGGACAACCTATATCTTTTATTTCGTCTTAATGGATAATTAGAAAACCTACATGAAATCAGAAAATAATAAATTTAATAATAGGTAAAACATGAAATTTTGAATTTCATGTAGCTTTCCTAATTATCTCTTAAGACGAAATAAAAGAGGTTGTCCAATTTCTTTTGAGGGGGATGGACTTGGGCTGAGAGTAGAAGAAAAACCTCTTTGAAATTTGGTCATTATAAGTAATTCACTTTTTACTTTCAATTAGCTATTCTTATATATGTAATACGTACATAGTGAGAAAGTATTGCAAAAAAATAATGTCGAGATTTTAACGTTTTGGAGTCCCCTGGGTCTAAAAAAAATGATCTTGCAAAATTGTCTGTCTGTGGGTGTGTGTGAACAAGATTTCTCAAAAACGAATGTACGAGACTGAAATTTTATATCCAAGCTAGGTTTCTGATTTTAACTTAAAATAGATTACAACTAGGTTTTGATAGCTTTCCCTGGCTGAAGGACAACATTAAAAAAAAAAAGCAGTAACTTACACATAAAAATAAAAAAAAGTATAATAACCACCGTAGGTGTGTAGTTGTTCTGAGAACCCGAGGGGCAAGAGCTGAATTTACTATTATATTAAAAAAACAAATGTTTATATTTTAAGGAAAAATTGTACATATAAATATGGCTTTAATAAACAACTTATAAAAAAAAAAAAAAAAAAAAAAAAACGTGCTGAGTCTATAGGTTAAAACTCCTGGGTTCGACTCCCGCATGAGTCCCTCATTTTTTTCAATTTACGTGTTTAAGGTAAATATCCTAATATCGCGAAATAAATATTTTCTAATTTTTAGGGAAAATTGCTCCCATTCCATATTATATACAGGCTATTAAATATTTATCATGTTCTTTAAAATTTGAATATTTCTTAATCCATTTACAATTAATAAATTTTCGAGCAAGTATTTCCCAAAACATGGGAGTCAAGTTGGTGACTATTCACCAGGCGCATCCATGCATTATTTTTTGACCTGGATATTTTAATAACAGGCGAAGTTAATGAACCGAATCTTGTAAACATTAAAAAGAAAAATTAAAACACCTTGCTATCCGGCCCTTCTCCTCCCTCTTTTGTATCTGATTTTCATAAATTGGTTTTCTAAAAATTGAAAAAAAAAAAAAAATCCCGGGAAATCCGTCAAAGAGCAGACTGTACTTTATATATATTTTCTACTTGATCACTGGACTGGCGGTCGTTAGGATATTATACATACATCATATATATATATATATTCTATATATACTGAAATTATATTTATGTTTGAATATTAATGGCGGTATTTAATGTCTGATGGGAAATCATTTGCACGCATCTTTTATTCGAACTCTCAACAAATTTACTACAATATTATATATATATCCTTATATTTTTCTTTAACAAAGGACATTACATAGTCATGAATATATTAAGATACACCTACAGACACAATTCTCTCCCAAAAGAAACTTCGAATGAAGATCTATCTGGGCCTAATTCCTCTTCACCTATGAAAATGAAATGTATTTAATCTCTTTGACTTTTTTTTACCATTTGATACCATTTAGACTCCGTTCGTATTTATTTAAATTAATTGGTAGCCAATATAATTTAAATAAATTTTTGTCAGGTTGGTAAGGGAACTACTCACTTTTGGTATGTGAAGCCAGACCTCAAGCCCTGCACTTTTTATTTAAATGACGTTTTATATTTATTGTAATTATAATAATTTCTTTTTTTTGTTTCAGGTAAGTGGATTCTTCTCTCCTTTTGGTGAGTTGTATTATATTATTAATTTTTTTTATCTTAATTAATTATCTATGTATATATTTATTTAAACCAATTG
Organism: Anisolabis maritima; assembly: GCA_010014785.2. Lineage (NCBI taxonomy): Eukaryota > Metazoa > Arthropoda > Insecta > Dermaptera > Anisolabididae > Anisolabis > Anisolabis maritima. Next base: position 22,304 of record JAAAKE020099910.1, read on the forward strand.
ATTTAAATCGAATTGCTTGGGAATCGAACCCACATCCCTCGGGTTTTAAAGCCTATCATATTGCAATGTCATACAGTTAACCTCTCGGGGGCTGATTTTGATATTCTTTATTTTATGAATCTTAATTTTTAAATCCAGAGAGACTTTTTTTAAATTAGATTTATCTAATTTCATGAAAGAGATTTCGAGAGGCAAAAAAACCAATTAAATTTCTAATAATCCTTCCTTTAATTATTCTCAAAAAAAAAATTTTTCTTTTCTTATTTTAATTTAATCAAAATTTAAAAAGCCTCTTCAAACTCTCTACATTTCCAATACATATATTAACACAAAGAAAAAAAGCTGGTGGTAAAACACCACATCACACAACTTTTTCTTACCTGATTAATCAAAAGAAAATAACATGAAACTATCACACCAGATTTTTGTGTCGGTAGTATATTAATTCCATATAATTTTGAGTTAGTATTTGAAAGAGAGAGAAGTAAAAGGGAGAAATTTTTGACTTTGTTTTTATTTCTGCCCTCCCTTTTGTAATTCTTTATTATTTATAATTTATTTATTTTTACGAATGAATATCAAAATGTTCCCAATTTAATATTATTAAACTAAAATAAAAGTAATGAAAATATAATTTCACTTTATTTATTTAATGGTTTATTCATTGAATTTCTTACTCCGCCTCTTCATTAAATATTTATTTTCTCTTTTATAGAATTTTTCTTTTATTTTTTTATGTTATTACACATAATAAGTAAAATGGATATATTAAGCTTTGGGCTTTAGGCAAAGCAGTTAGGATGTAATAAAGAGGACAGGACCTACTTTTTGCTTTCAAACGCTCTTTCATATTTATTTTTATCCTGTTTTGTAAAAGTTTTTTGCCAAATAAATCAGTGCTGATGGTTATTCGTAAATAAAATAAAAGTTTCGTTGGACTTCAAAGTGAATAGTTGATTTTATTTCTCAGAATTACTATGGTATTTTCAACAATATTCATTTAACTTTGGCACTTTTATTTGTTTTAATTCTTTTTTGAAAAGTTTAATATAAAAATAGACTATTTTTATTTCCTTTTTTTGAACTAACTTCAGGTCAGAGAGCACCAGACAAACCAAACACCTTGGCCATTTCATTACTTGGTATAGAACTGCTTCTATTTGCACTCCCTCCAATGATTCAATTTCTTTGTTTGTTTTAAGTCTTTTAGTTAAATTGGCTACCAATTAATATAAATAAATAAGGAGTCTGAGAAAGACATTAAAAAAAAAGTTCCCTTCGGAGTCTCCATTCCGTGGCCGTGAAGTTAGAGGTATTAAAATTGTCACTTGTAACCTTAAAAGCCAAGAGATGTGGGTTCAGATCCCAGCCAATCCGATTAAATTTTTCTTAAATCATTTGAATACCAATTGGAATAAATAAATATACCTGAATAATTTTATTATAATTTAACTGTTTTTTTAAATATGGCCCCTGATATCGAAGAAATTTCGAACATATTTATTTAAATTATTTGGTAACCGATAAAATTTAATCTCCTGGTCAAAGGGGCACGACATGGCGTAGAAACTCTATAGGGAGGGGGAAAGCACATAATTTTTTCTTATAATTAATTCTTATCATTTCTAGTCTCTATCTCTTTATTTATATAACACCTCTCATCATTTATAGTGTTCTCCGACTCTCAAAACCTGAAATTTTTGTTTGAATTTTGAAATGTTTGTTGTTTCTAGAGGAACAACCAAGAGACACTAACCAAGCCATATCGTAAATAAAAAACGAAACAAACGCAGGGGTTGTAGTTGTTGTATTGTTTTCCATTTGGTGAAATTGTTCCATTGCATAAAATTAATCCTGGCTAATGGCTATAGACTCGATGGATTACCCTGGTAAGCCAAGACCATTGGATATCGATATCCGGCCTTGACTCCACTCCACCAACCAACACCGGAATTATTTCCGTCTGTCTATATTAGTCACTGTTTAGACATGAGAGACCGATTGAATCGACATCTCCCTCTCCCGCCCTCTCTCAATTAATTCGTCACGCTTACATCTTCTTGACTTTTTAATTAGGACAGCAACCACGGTACAAAATCAAAGCAATAATCCTAAAAAAAAAGGTCTATTAAAAAACTGCAGGGAATTAAAAGTGAAAAGTCTAATTTTATGGATGCAACAAAATTCTGTATTTAATTAGTTAAAGTTTACGCGATCTTATTTTCCCAAACATTTTTAGGAAGTAGCTTTTGTAGCGAATTCCCACGGGGAGACACCAAGGAGAGGGCCTGAGTGTGAGTGATAGACAGGCCCTTGGGAATATTTCCAAAAAAAAAAAAAACAACTCCAAATGATTGTAAAGTTTTATTAGAAAGTCGTAAATACCCCCCCTCCCCCCCCCCCAAAAAAAAATCAGAGAAATAAGACAAGAACAAGGTTTAGTACGCACGGAGATTTTTTTTCATTTACCCTGTTACTGGGGGGGTGAGATTTTCTCTATATAAAAATATAATTGTATATTTTAATGTTCTTTAGTGGAGTGAAATTCACCCTTATTTATTAAATTAATAAATAAAAAGAAACACAAATAATAATTGAACTCAAAATATACATGTATGTATAGAGAGTTTATTTACACTCTTTATTCTTTCTGGCCTTGCCTATGACTCCCGATTCTGAAAACCACTCGACTATTTTTCAAATTCTGGATATAATTAAGATGTACAATCCGTAATCCGAAAGGACCTTGTTAAGGGATTCTAGATATCAAAAGTACGGGTTTCAGAAAAGCTCTCAGGTAATAAAAGAATGGAGGCGTAGAGGGGGTAGAGTCCACCGACTAATCGGACCGTAATGGTATCACTCACGTCCCTCGATCACTGCGAGACTGACCGTCACGTCTGACACTTCTACCAACGATGAGTCGTTCAGTACTAAATACATTTTTTTTATATAAATTAACGTCATTTTTTAAATTTATAATACTGAAAATAATTTTTTTAAAGATCCCGTTTTAATATTTTATTTTTCCCCCCTAAGACGTAACGGAACGGATCGAGTGCGGTTAAATGAATCCTGAGATTGATTTATGAATTGCATAGGGATGAGGATGAATCCCCGGAGGTTGTGGCTACATGCATTCCATTTGTCCCTTGGCTGGCTAATTTGTAATCCGCCGAATACTCAATTAGGCGGAGAGGTTGTTGGTTGAAGGGCCGTAGCAGCAGCAGCAGTAGCAACAGCATCCTTCCTTCCCTCTCTCTCTCCCCCTCCCCCTCTATGTCAAATGTAATCACGCAGACCATTTTTCATTTTTTATGATTTTATATAGAACATATATAATAAACGTCTCTCGTTTGACGATTAATCAAAATAACGAGAGATTAGAAGTCGTAATAATAATAATAATAATGAAAGAGGGCGTTTTAAAAAGATTTTTCACTCAAGAAGTTAAAAAGGGGGCGCTAATTAACAACCAGTTAGGCATATTTTAAGTGAGCAATTAAAATACAAGATCTTGAGAAGATTGTTTTTAGAAATTAATTCTATGAGGAAAATTAAGGAAAAAAATTTTTTTTTTTATTTATTATTACAAGAGAGGTATTGTAATCACCATTTGTGACTTTTTGAGAATCATCAATTCGAAAGTTCGTATTTGGTGTCTGGAAGGTAGGTAGGCATCCCAAATGGCCAATTCAATGACGGATTTTTCGATTAATTGCTCCAGACCACGCATGCGCAGGTGTTATTTCTTAATGTGTCTGCTTTAGAGCAAAAAATTGACGAATCTATTAATCATTTAGGTTGCCTACTAAACTCCAACTAATTTCTGCAATCCATGGTAACACCTATCAGCTATGGGAGAAACTCGATTATCCGGATTAATTGGTACGAAACATTAAAAAACTCGCGTCCGGATTAAGCGAGAATACGGATGACTGAGGATAATTGAGTTTCTTTTTTTTTTTTGAGCATAATGCCCATCTGTCAGTCTGTGTACAGCGAATTCGGTTAAACAAATTTTATAGAAGTTGTATGTTCAATATAAATAAGCGCTTAGCAAAGACCCAGGTATCAACTACCAAATAATAATTATATTATCAGCTACCATGTTTAAAATTAATTTTTACACGTCACGTAAACTACAAATAATGACCTCGTAGTTTTGTTATTTTTATTTTCCATAATTGATATATTAATAAGGAAATAGAGACATATAGAGAGAGAGATTTAATATTTTTATTTGCTCTTTGGTGGGTTATGAAGTTTTTATTCCAAAAAGTTTTTTTTTTTTTTAATATTTGCCAAATGGAATTTGTTCGTCCAGCAGCTTGTTCTCTCTCTCTCTCTCTCTCTCTCTCTCTCCCTGTATGTGTGGATTAAGCGTTTCCCAATCTCTAGATAGCATGTCGAAAACTCATCAGAAGGTCATTTGCGAGGTTATTCAGAAGAAATTTAATCCTTTTAAAGCGAAATACTCATTATCTGTAAATTATAATTCAAACAAATGTACTACTATGGTACTATTAATATTTAAATATGTATGTATTAATTAATTGTTTTTTCCAAAAAATAGATTTTAAGCAAAAATTAGCCCCTGTCCCTCAGAGATTCTTAACCTTTTTATGCTCGCGACCCCCTAAATATCCTACCCCCCTTCAGGGGGTTAAAAATCACAGTCTTAGAGTAGAGGTAGAGGACTTGCTTCATGATAACAGTTTAAGAGAAAATTATAAAATATCTATAAACGTATAGAAGTAAAGAGAGGGGGGGGGGGGAGAGATAAGCGTTAATATATTTTAAAGATCATATAATAAATGTCTTTTATGTATTTTAATTAAAATCGTTTGAGCTAATTTTAATAAAATCTAAAAAAAAAAATACATCAGTAAAGTACTAGTACTCTGGCCGATTTTATTCCTAGCTTAAATATAAAATTTCAGTCACGAAAGATTCTTTTGAGAAATCTTGATCACACACAGAGACAGACTATTTTGTGGGACCTAATTTCAATAAAAATCATGCCCCCACCTCTTGGCCGAGAGGTTAAATCTAGTGACAATGTCAATATTGATAACCTTAAAAGCCAAGAGATGTGGGTTCGGATCCCAGGCAGTCCGATGAAAATTTATTTATATCATTTGGATACCAATTGGTATAAATAAATATGCCTGGATAACAAGTACCGTAATAAACATTTCGTGAACCTTTTCAAGTCTATATGGCCTCAGATGCCGAAAAGACAAAAAAAAATCATAATTAATTTGTATCGTAATTAAAATAAATGTCTGTCGTTTCATGGCCTCAGATGTCGAAAAAAAAAATTAATAATAATAATTTATTAGTTAAACCTCTCAGGAAAAGTTGCCAATTGCCGTATCGCCGCCCTTTCGATTTTGAGGAAATGGAAATATGGGGCCTCACTAAATAAATAAATAAAATCGTAATACAAGAAAGGAACATATTATAAATAAATTAACAACATTATAAAACATTTATTCTTATCTAAATAGTAACACTTAATTGATAACACATTAATATTAATATAACTTTATGTTATCTCGGCGCGGGGCAGCGCGAGCCTCCGGGGCCCCGGGCATAAGGGATACTATTCCCATCTTTTCAATTTTCATTTGCTCCCCTTGCAAAAATATCAAATTTTTAGACGGTGACAATAAACAAGTCATTAAATACACAAATAAATGAGGATGGTACAAATTTGTTTTTATTTAAAGGCTTATTCCGATTACCCAAATGTAAACAAATTCCTTCTTTATGCACTCATATGATAGAGATTATTTTAAAAGCTTACGAGTCGCCATAAAATTGTAAAAAAAAAAAATCCCCAAGTTAATATATAAATTTATTTTATAACCTGATAAAATTAATTAACTTTTCTCCTAACATAATTTAAATTTTATATGCATAAGAATTTTCTATTAATACCTCTTATCTTAGCTTCTCTCTCACCCGTTGTAAATTGATTATTATGCAATGTAATTTGCCTGATACATATTATTATTAACTCTCTTAATTATTACACAATGTTTTATTCAATGAATTAATTACATACATACATTCAATCATTTCAAAACAAATATTTGTTTTTGTTGTAGCAAAAAAAAAAAAAAAAAAAAAAGGGGTGGTAATTTCAAGTATACGAATTGAAAATCAAATTGTTGTTGTTGTTATTAGTGGATTGTTTCAATCGTGTCAGCGGGAATTTTCTCTCTCTCTCCCCGTTCTCTTTGGATTTATTCAAAACCTCTAGGTAAATGGAAAAAATAGGTTGAGGGTGGAGTCGAAAAGAACAGCGAGAGTATTTTTTTTTTTTTCGTTTCAAGATAAATTGCAAACAAGTGGATTGTTCGGCAAAAGGGGATGGAGAATGGCTGACGTGGCGGATTCTCACCCCTCTCTATTCTGCATCCCTCTCTAACCGCTAGCCAGTTGTTTAGACAGACACAAGCATATTGGAGGACACAGACCGGCACTAAATATTGTTTAGTAAGCACCGACACACACACAAACATACATATAAACCACAATTGTCCACTTAGCTGCTGCTGTTCCTCAATTCCTCCTCTCTCTCTCTATTCCTTTAAAAAAATCTATAAAAGTATTTAATAATAATAATAATTCACCAAATTTTGCATACTTTTATTTAAAAATGAGAATATTAATTTGGCATTCTTTCAAAGCGCTTACGCCTTCTCCATCTCGTTCAAGGGCTGAAGCAATCTGTCCAAATTTTTGAAATTCATATTTAAAAAGTTCTTATGGTTCTAATAAACTGATGCCGCATAATATATATGCAAGCTTTCAACAAACGTTCGTACAACTACATTTTTACTTTCTCCAATAGGGAAAGTACTGTAATCACACATTTCGGCAAAATTTTGGATCTTTATCAACTTTTTGTCTATTTCCGGTAACCGGAAGTAGTACTTTACCTGTTTTTCTAAAAACCAGAAAACAAAAGTGCGCTTAATAAAACAATTATATTCTCGGTCGACGTTTTGGGCGCAAATCACACCCTTCCTCAATATCAAAAATCACAAATTGAATATAATATTAAAAAATATTTTAGTGAAATCATATAGAAAGAGGATTCCAACCAAATTATCATCAGCCCGTCCTGCCACACATTATTTTGAATATTATTTCGTATGTGTTGAGTTATTTTCTCCCAACTTGCATGTGATGCATTAAAACGTCGATCGTTTATTTTGCCTGGTCACACCAACCTTTTCTTCGTCTTCTACCCTAGATAACTTATCTCTCTCGAGATATGACTTTTAATCCACCTTTCTTTAAATATTGATTGTTTCATACTCTGAAGTAAAATAAAACATATACGTTTATTATTAAGAATTCGTTTAAATCTTGATAAAATAGATGAATAGTAAAAAAAAAAAAGAACTTAAATATATATATATACAAATTGAATTTATTTGGACGTTTAGCTTACGACAGCTCAATCCTTGTCGTCTTCAGAGGTGGAAAAAATAAAAGAACATTAATATATATTTTTTTTTTAATCAAGTCAATATTTATTATTAGTTAATTGAATTTAAATAATTTCATCGCTAGGAATGGGAAACGACCCACTGTCTCCCAGATTATAATTTAATAGATTTTTTCAAAATTGTACTTAGGTACTTGTATAGGAAGAATTACAATCTAAGGATTCGCAGATTTGGAGAATGCGTTTTTCTTAGATTAGAATTCCTCCTATCACATCTTTAAATACATAAGTAGGCAATTTTGAAAAAATATGTTATTTTCCTCCATCTAATTATTATTTATTATTTATCCTGAGGGATAAAATTGATTTAATAGAATAATTCGCAGGTCCTAAGTTTAGTACTCCATATTGTTGCTAATAATATATAACCTTAAAAAAACAGCAGTGAAAGCCTGTCATTCGAAAAGCGTCTGAGGCAAAAAGATTTTAAAAAATTAATTATTAATCCTCTTCTCTTCATTTTCCATGTGAACCTCTGAGGATAGCTGCTGAAACCATAGATTAATTATTAATAAATTCTTTTGGAAGTTCTTAAGTTCTTTTTTTAGCCAATATATATAAGAATTTATATAAAGATATTGATCCTCGATTTGTCTATTACTGTCAAATTAACAAAAAAATGTTCCCAGTCCTTCTTAAATAAAAAAATTCAAAGAATTCTACTTATTAAATGAAATTTTATAAAATCTCATTGCTTTTGAGTTATTTTTTCATTTGGGATTTTTTTTCTCACGAGTAAACGTACCATTGCTTGACACCTTAAAGACCCGTTGAGGGCTTAGGCACTCTCCTTTTAATAATAATTATTATTATTTTTATTAGCATAACTTTATTCCATTCTATTGGTTTACTTAACGAAAAAATAGAGCAGAAAAAACTTTAATTAAGATATAAATGAAATTTTTTATTACTTTATCTATAAAAGAGGATAAAACTATTTTCTATTATTATTTAGAAAATGATAAACACTATTATTATTTTTAAAATTAAATGGCAATTTCATTTAGCATTAAGACTAGTGTTTATGTTTCAATAAATATGTTTGTGTTTACAAACAACCCTCGTCCACGTGAATTTGAAAATAGGCTAACCATAAATGTTAGGAGTTAATGGTCAGAGAAATTTAAAAAATTGTAGCAACTTTTCGTATCTTTATAAGGTTAAAATTACGCTACTAAATTTTCATTTTTTAGAAGATTGGAAAAAAAACCTCGCTTCTCTTTTTTATTTAAAATATAAATAAAAAACCTCCGTAATAATTTCAGAGACCCCCCGTCAAAATTTTTATGAAATGAAAACAAAAATAAATAAATTTAATTTATTGTAAAAAAAAAAAAAGAAAAAAAGAAAAACCAACAATACAAGAATATTTCCCCCCCCCCCCTCCTCCCAAACGAAAATTTTGGCTGCATTACTGATGGGTATATTCGATTTGATCTAATAATTAAATGTTCTCATTTTAGTATTAATATTTAGGTACTCGTGATCAAATAAACTAAAAGGGTATGAAAAATAATATAAGCCGTCGGATCTTCCTGGGGATTCTAATTAAAAGTGACTTTCAATTTAAATGAGGGCAATGGTAACGTCTGATTAGGAGTAATAGTAAAGGTATTTATTAACTATTTAAAGATTTATTTATTAATGAAAAATTATTTTTGTTAAAAAGCCTTATTTCTAGATGAACTTGAAGTTAGGCACCCTCCCCCTCTTTCGATCTTATTAGGTAATTTTATGACCTACACAAAAACAAATAATTAATTTACTATCTTGTGTTTGTTTTTTTTTTTTTTCAATCCGAAGGTAAGCGTTTGTCTTTTCTCCAGATTAATAGATGATACATCTCAAGCTCTGAGCAGTAAAATCCGTGATGTGATCTCCCTACCCCTTATAGGCCCTGTTTCATTTTACGAACGACACCCAAGGGTGAGCAACAATTGGAAAAGAATCCCATCTTTTCTAAAGACGGAATTAAGTTTTTTTTTTTTTTTTAAATAAACCAGGATCATTTTCAACTCTTAAAGGCCATTAATAAATAATTAATCAAAAAAAAAAAAAAAAATTATAATATATAATCTTAAAACTTGTTGAATTTTTTTTCCACTTCTAACTAACCAGAAAGAGGGTACGAAGGGCAGGCAATTAAATCGTTTTTTTTTTTAATACATAATTTTCTACTAATAAATTCGAGTGGTTCTAATTAGTTTTTTTTTATAGCTCCATTAATGATTTCATCCGAGATTAAAAATCCCGGGGTCCAGGGGATTAGAGATGCTCTCGCTACTGGGAGAGGTGAATAAATTTGGCATCCGGCAAATTGCGTTAATAGTTGGTCTCGGTCTCGATTCAATTAAAACGCACCCGAGAGACTGCAAATATTGGCGGGATCATGTTGCAGATTGTTTTAATCGATTCCTTAAAGTTTAACGAGTCTAATGTTTAAGTAGGGAATCTCCTTGGGGATCTCGGATTTCATCCCTTAACAAGTTGGAAATCGCTAAATATTTTCTTTAAGACTAAACAAAAAATAAATTCTCTTTTAAACCAAACATTTCCTTTTCAATTGATTCGTTTCTTTTATTTACATTTCAAATCTCAATCTCTTGTGCTTTTCTTATATAATATATATAGGTCTATACTTATTTTTAATAAATGAGCCTAATCTAGCGCTCACTGCAAAGTTTTCCTTAAAGTCATCGGCCATTAATTATGGGGTCGGACACTTGAGGTTGAAAAAAAAAGAATAAGAAAAAAAAAAATTATTCTCGATTATATGCACCATGAATTTAATTAAATAATCACTTCAAGTTTCGTTCATTTTTGGACTATTTAAGAAATTTTTCGAAAGAAAAACATAACAAGTATTAGAAATTATAGATGAGTACAACCTGTACAATTATTGTATATTGCGAGCCCAGGATTCCTGTTGGGATTCAAATTAGCAAATTAGCATTAATAAAGAACTCAATCTTTGTAAAAATTTGAAAACGATGGTACATTAATTTAACTAGATCGCCATTGAGGTTCATCGCAATTTCAGACTAGCGACAATGCGATTATTTGATATCTAATTTTGTTTTATTTATTATTTCATGTGTTTTGAATTATTTTAGCGAATGATAATAATATTAATGTTTTAAATAAAATTAAAAAAATAATTCGACTATGTTGGCGCGTGTTTCAAACTGTGGTAAATAAAAAGTCCTCGTTTATCACAATTACTAATTTACTTTTATTGAAGTGTTAGTTCAAAAGTTAAGCCACATTTCATTCATTTCGGTTCAGCTAAAACAAAAAGACACCTATTTTTATGCTTTATATTTGTATTGATATTCCATATTATACAAAAAACCCTTGATCTAAATTCCGATAGTCTTATAGACATATAATTGAATTAAATATTAAAACTTAATAATCAAAGAAATAGTAATGGTAAATAGTTTTTCTTTTTCTCTCTTCTTCTTTTTATTACCCTACTCTCTCTCGCTTCCTTTAGTCTATGATTATTTCCCCTCAATTGCTGGTGGTTATTGAAGGGAGTGCGTTCTCTCTCCTGAATTATTAATCCAAGGGCTATATCGAAGCAACATGCCAGGGCATTAGGCCGCCTAATTCCTGTGTTTCTTTTCTTTCCACCTCGGGGTCATAAGTCGGGGATAATTCCCTCTCTCTCTATCGATTCCTTATAGGGTTTGGGGCTCTCTTCCTCTCCCTCCCCTTTTCCTCTTGAATTTGCATAGAATGCTCTTCTGTTTGTTCGATTAAAGTTCAACAAATTCATATAAGGGCCATTCTCGGTGTGTTCGTTTCGAACATTAACTCTAAATTGAGGGGAGAAAGTGAGATGGGGGAAGGGGGAGGGGCTTTCTTTACTTATTCTTATAGAAAGCAAATATTTAATGTCGTCGTCATCATCATCATCATCTTCTTCTTCTTCTGGGTTAATAGGTCTTTTCTTTTGCTCTGAATGCGTACCCCTTTAATTTTATTTGTTAATAATAAAGTACTATTTTCATTTTAACCCCACAACATTTCCAATTTCTAATGTAACTCGATGCAGTCTGATTTTTATAAATTTATGAAATTCTCCTGTTTGTTATGATGGAGTAAACTATCAGATTAGTTTGAATTTTTATTAATATTTATTTTATTCTGTTTCGGTTATTACACAAATTCGCTGTAACATATACATCATATGTATGTATATTTTCCCATGATCTGATGATTGCTTTTGCCAAAAGGCTTAATAAATTTATTGCCTTAGCACTTTTTGATTTTTTTTTTCATTTTGCATTCTGTGAATTACGTTAACGCCATTTCCATCAAGGCTCTTTGTTGACTAAAGAATTTCTCCTTTATATTATTATATATATTAATGGCTGCACATTATAACTTTTTATAATTATATATATTTATTTCTATTTCTATTTTTATTATATATATATATATATTTACCATCCAAGTAATATCCTCGAACGATACCCAATTCTCTCTTTATATTGAACTGTATGGTAGATGTTTGACTGACGAAGACTCTCGCTGATACGAAACAGCCCCCAACCGTTAAAGAATAAAATAAATACATTTTAGTAAAAGCTAATCCCATATTTTATTCCATTAACTCAGCAAAAGTTTCTTAAATTTTGAATTTCAAAACAACTTAATATTAAAAAAAATTTTTTTAATAATACACATCACTGAGAAAAGAAAGTAAAATAAGTTTAAAAAAATATAGATATTTTTTATTTCCCATTCAATGTTTTGATTACAAGTCGCGACCTTCTTCGGGATTTCAAAAAATATCAAAACAGACAACCGATTATAATTGCAAATATTTTATTATCTTGAACTTAAAGGCCTCCAAGTCTAAATTTTGAGGATTAGTTTCATCTAGAGCAACCTGGGGTACGTGATTTCACTTAGGGGTAGGCTAAATAAAAAAAAAGGCAATGGCAGAAGATATACGTTTTTGAAATATTTTTTTTATATTTTGAAATGTGTTACAAAGTGGTATGGATTTATATCAAAAAAGGTTGAGAACACCTGCTCTCTAAGTGGGAAATAAATAATATCTAGTTTTTCAAGGAATAATAAATAGTCTTTTGTATATTACTTAAATAAAATTTTATTTCGACAAAACATATATTTAATATGCATCATGATATGCATATATAAACATTAATTTTTTTAATAGTTTTTTTTTTTTATAGTTGGATGGGTGGCCGAGGATCTCATTATTATTCTTCCGGTTCATATATTTGAAATTTGAATTTGTTTTTCTTTTTTTTTTTCCTTTTTTAAAATTAAACATTAATTAATATTTATGCCCTTTTTCTCTGCTAAAAATATCTCCCTCTCCTCTCCTCTTTTGTTTTTATTCACACTATTTAACTGAAAAACAAATTATTCTATAGCACTAGGAATGGTTTATGAATAATAAATAGCCCACTCGTCCAAATCACAAAAAAAAAATTTCTAATAATAAAAATTTTACTCATTCTAGTAATTGTCAAGTGAAAAAAAAATTAGGACAAACATTTGCTGATTTGGATGGATATTTAAAAAATATTATCACTAATAAAGGCTCTATACAATGGATTGTAAAGAGTTGATTCTGATCTTATTATTATTTGTTGGTCTTATGCTGATTGCCACATAATACATCAGATGGTTAGCCCTCGAATTTCTTTCCGCACCTGATGGAAATGGACAACGAGTTACACTTTCCGAGTTGGCATTCTATCAATAAAACGGCAGAGAGAGATTAAAAAAAATGAAAATGTAACAACCGTTACAAGATCATGCCAGAAAAACATAGGGTTACATTGTTGATTCTTAGTTATATCTTTATAGATATAATATAATATATAGTCGTTCCTTCGACCCTTGCCGAACGCGGAGAATTACGTCATTAATATTCAAAACCGGCTTCGGCAAAGTTAACTTTCTATAGAAAAAAATGTGTTAGATTTTTTAAGAAAATATGTATAATTTAAAGAGATAGAAATATTTTTCTGCAACGTTCCGCGTATGAATGAAATTCTAGCGTTGGATAAATTAAATGGAAACAATTAAAGATAACGCGTATGTGCAAAATCCCAGTTGGCAAGGGTTTATTGCACATTTATTTAAAATGCATCATGATGTATCTTCATACAAGTCTTAAAGTCTTAAAGTTTGTGGAGCGGGTTTGTAAGAATCGTTCGAAGTTTGAAGTGCTCTCAAATTTCCTACCCCACTTAGTAAATGCCAAATGAAAGGTTTCACTCAATCAAGCTTTACGATCGGTTTGAAAGTGAATGAGCAGATATTGGCCATAATTTAACTTTACTTCCGGATCTAGACAAAATTTTTTATTAATGTATATAGGAAACAAAAATTTAAAATGAAATATTCTGTAATTTGATACCTCTCGACTTTTTAGTAAACCTTCTTCTTCACCACATAATTACAAATATAAATCAGAATAAAATATTTTGATTAAAAAAAACTAAGTAAATATTGAGTAAATAAATGCGTATTTTTAAATTAAAAAAAAAATATAGTCTTTAGTCAAATGCTAAAAGAATAAGGGATTTTTTTTCTTATATAATTTTTCTCTATCTAAATGCCCTGCTCTCTCAACGAGCTATTGTTATATGATCTAAGGGTCACTGAACACTTCCTATTCTGAACTATAAAATTTATTTAAATTATTAGCTACCCCAACCCGGGTTCGGCTTCGTCCCCTGTTTACTATAGAAAGTTCTCTACTATACTTTTTTCTCTCTAGCCTTAGTTGAATCTGAGTCGAGAGTATGTGAGTTTCACAAAAATTTTAATATATATTGTATATAAATTTCAAAGCTCGAGATCATCAGGAAATTATTGAAATCCATATGACGAAAAATTAAAGTTACAAATAAATTGCGTCTGTGTCTGAATATCCTTAAAAACAAATCTTAGATTATTTTTAGAGGGGAAGGGGGAAGCGGGTAATAAGTTTTCAAAAAAACGACCTCTAGATGTCAAATATTAATAAAAGCATTTTGAAAATACATCTTGAAGATAAGAGCTTCTAAAGTTGTTCACTTGGGAGCGCTGTGATCGGAGCCAAAACATTTTCTAAACCCAGCTCTGCATATTTTTAATAATTTTTGTAAACTATTCCACAAACTTTTTTGTGATTTCCTATTCTTCATAGATTCTTCACTATTTAAAGGAAATATATAACAATTTTCAAAGCCTCAGCTCAATGGGAAATTATTAAAATTTCCATGACAAATAGATAGACATTCACTTCGCTATTATTATATATATTGGCTACCAATTAATTTAAATAAATATGAACGCAGTTTAAATGACCTCAAATTCAGAAAAAGTTTTAACAAAAAAAATTTTGATCTCTCTCCAATCACCAAATAAAATTTTTTATTTTATTTCAAGAATAATTTTAAATATAGATCTTATTTCTTTCCTATCTTTAATATGTCAAAAAGTATTTAAAGAAGGAAATTTTTTTTTATTTTTATATTCAAAGTCACGCGAATATTCCAACCACTTGACATGATGTAAAAAAAAAAAAGAAAATAAGTCTTTGGTTCTTTATAAAAAAAAAACTTGATGGTAGGCACGCGTCTCTCATTAGAGAGTACAATCTCGATAAAAATATTTACAAGCACATGTTTTAACACCTTCACTCTCTTAACACTTGTTGAGAGAGAAAAAATAATAAAATCTCACTCCACTCATTTCATATATACATGTTTTTAAGTTGTATACAGTAGAGAGAAGGTTTTTTTTTTTTAAATTCACAGAGGGTCAATTCATCAAAGGTAAATAAATAGACTAGGCTACTTGATTCTTTTTTATTTATTTCACACACTTTTTATTTTATTTACGTTTGTTTGCTGATGGTTTGCTTAGTGTTTACTTACCAAACGCGAATTTATACCACCAACCCATGGTATCTTTCTCCAGCCTCCATTCATCATCATCATTGCATCAGTATGCTTGCATTCGTTGGTCTTCAGCTGGGAGGAAGTGTATATTAAACAAAACAAAACAGCGTTTTAATTTCATATATTTTTCCTTATTCTGTTTTATTATTTTCAGTTATCGAAATTTCCTGCAATTTGACCCCAAATAGTGATAATATCGGAATATGTTTCTCTGAAATAGACATATATTGGTTTATGAAAAAAATTTTCTGGATTCTTTCTCTTCAAAAAAAAAATTCGATGTCGGGATTTCAACGGGAATAAACGTTTTAAGATCCACGGAATCTAAAATACTGAGTCTCGCAAAGTGGTCTGTCTGTCTCTGTGTGAACAAAAAATCTAAAAAAAAAAAAAAAAAAAAAATTGGGCGAGGCTCAAATTTGAAATTTAAACTAGATAACTACGTCGCATGCACACGACACTTTTGAATAAAATTGATCAACGAGTAATAGTACTTTACTTTTTTAATTTTGTTTGATTTTTTCAAAATTCGCTCCAACGATTTTGATTAAAATTCATATATCAATTTTTTTTTTCAGATGTTCTTTGAAATGTACTGACTTTTACATGTCCCAAAATTATTTGGGACACACTTTATTCTTGTATCTTTTTTGGTTTCTAGTGATTTTTTCTTAAACGACTCTATCGATTTTGATTAAATTGGCCGTACATATAATATGTATAATTAATCTTTAATATATATTAATCATTTTCCCCCACAAAATAGTATGTGACCTGAGGTTTTTAGAAATCTCTTGGGAATATAGGAGAGTGATTGCCATAATAACAAATTTCAATATTTTTAGTAATCTCTCGTTTGCTCTGATCCCGTGACGAAGGGGTTAAAGATACATTGTTAATAATGCCAACCTTCAAAGCCACGGGTGTGGATTGCCTTAGTACATTATTCATCGAGTGTTAATCCTAATATAATCCAGAGGAGAGTAACCAATTTCCTAGCCATGTATTTTTTTTTTTTTTTTGAAGTTTGGTGTCAATAAATAGCCTTCGTATTTGGTTTGTTGATCCCATGGATGTCTGACTGTCCGACACGCTAATTCTACTCTAAACTGATAAATAAACCACTTTGGGTTCCTCGACAACAACTATTTGATGGGAAAATAAAATAAAAGAAAAAATCATCAAAATAGGGAATAGAAAATAAAACAAAAGGGCTTTACGTTCTCTCTATTAAAAAATAATTTCCTTGCCAATTCAATCATTCAAGGTTCACGTCCTTTATATATGATTAGTGATCCCGGTGTTCCGAAAACGACACGATATGTCCCGGAATTTTTAGATAACATTCTTATAGGGTGTATAATAAATGTTCACCAACCAAATTTTCCGAAGTCAGTGGTTTTTTGTTTTATTCAGCCAATGGCAGAAAATAATTCGCATTTTTCTAGCAAGAAGGTTGCAATAAAATATAAATAAATAAATAAATAATAGGATTGAATAGTGTTTTTTTTTTTTTACTACCAAACAAAAATAATTAAATAAATAAAGTGAAGAAAATATTTAAATGAATTAAAAAACTTCACCCCCTTATAAATAAAAATTAAATAAAAATTAAAACAAGGCAAAAAATTTATTTTGTTTTTTTAAGGATCCCCCCTTCCCCTGAAACACTAAACAAAAGCCACTGCCTCAAGTGTTTCACTATACAACTATTTTTATTACTGTAAAAAATTACAATTCTGAGCTTATCTGTTTTTTGAACATTTCCAGGGGGGGGATAGGATTTTGAAATTTTCCTCAATTTATTTAAATTTAGTGAGAATCGAATCCACGAAGAAGAGATGGGCATTTTTCTGATTTTACAATATAGAGGCTATTTGAATGCTCACTTTGTAAGTTCCCCAACGTTTTTTTTTATGCACCCCG
>JAAAKE020099911.1:0-18660 GCA_010014785.2 Anisolabis maritima
GGGAAAGTATTGCGATTGAAAAAGATTTTGTTTTTTTGATGTTCACTGAGTCTTAAAAAACACTTAATGGTCTGAGTGTGGGTGAACAAAGTATCTCAAAAACTGAAAAACTTTCGAGGCTCATATTAGGTGTTTAAGCTAGGTACTCGAGATATGAGACACGAAGAATTTTACTGATGTGCTTTTGTAGTTTTTTTTTTTCAATTTTCTCAAAATTCGCTCTAACAATTCTTATTAAAATTCATATACCGATTATTTTTGAAATATACTAATCGTTATCCGAAACAAAATTGTTTGGGGCCCAATCTCTAAAAATATTGAATCCTCAAGGGAGTGCCTCAAGGTGATAGCCTCAATCCATTGCTTTTCTTTGTTTATCAGAAATTCTGAGGAATTTCTATCTAGCAAGAATGGGGACAGAATAAGTGGATATTGACATCCAATACACTCTCATCTTTATTTTTCGCATATGACATTTTATTGTTAGCTGATACACCCATTAAATTACAAGAAATATTCGATGCTCTAAAAAATATAATACCTTAGATGTTTTTCTTTCTTTTTGTTATGGGAGTATAAGGTCCAAAGGATCTCTAATGACTAATGGTCTCATGAAACCAGGAGAAGAAGAGAGTGGGGACTTGAAAAGGAGGATGGATTTGAAAAATTTAGGTTTTCCATAGGATAATGAGATAAATTTTAATTATGATGTGCGATTACCAAATTTATTTTTTTTTAATTAAATTTTATTATATTTCATTAGAATCCCCTAATTCTATAGACAACCAATAGAACAGATCTGAGAGTTGGTTGACTATATTGCAGGCAAAAATTTTTTTTATTGTTTTACTTTAACCCATATAATAAATTTATAGTGAGATAGTATTTTAATCACCAAAAAATCGAAACTTGGACGGAAATACACGTTTTGTTCGGCCTTTGGTCGGCCTATGATCAAGAGTTCTCAAAAGAAAAAACCACAATGCTGAAATACTATATTTAGGAACCCTCGTCGTATGCTCCTCGAAGCTTTTCAATAAAATCGGACAAAGAGTACTAGTAGTTTACTGATGCACTTTTTAGCTTTCTTTTTCGATTTTCTCAAAATTCATTCTAACGATTTTGATTAAAATCAATATATCAATTACCTATTAGATGATCTTTAAAATGTATTAAACATTCCCCCCACCCCAAATTGTCTAGGGCTTATTTTTTAGATTTTTTTTTCGATTTTCTCATAATTTGCTCTAACGATTTTGATTAAAATTCATTATGCATTGCATGATCTTTGGAATGCATTAACCCTTATCTCCCCCACAATTGTTTGGGGCCTACTACTGATGTAGTTTTTTGCCCTTGTTTGAGTAAACGACAGTAGTAGCTCTATTTCTTAAACTACTCTAACGAAATTAATTAAATTGGCATTAAACATCTATCTCAGGGGACCCATACAAAAAAATCTGGCATGACAGCACGCTTTACCTTAGGTAAAAGAAAGTTGTGTGATGTGAGTTTAGTCACACCAGTCCATCTGAAACATTTCTTTTATAATATTTCCATTCCCTTTTTCTTCCTATTGATTTGTTCAGGAAGTGTCTCTTTATCAATTTTTCTGCGAAGATTATCTTCCCTTGCAATTTTTCAAATATACCTAGGCAAAAAAAAAAAAAAAACCTTTGACGTGCTATTCTTAAAATTTCCTTTAGGAAAAATAAAAGGTCGATGCACTTTCCTTTCTTTGAAGATGCCATTTTAAGTTATTTCTAATAATTGATGTTCTATTGAAAAACTCTTAAAATAAATTGAGTATTCATGTTTTTTTCTCCATCGTTTCTTTAATATTAAAACGCTAGATAAATATTTTTTTTATTTTCTCTTAGTAGACTTTTAACTATTCATCTCGGTATGATAACAAGTCTTTTTAAGAGAAGTAAAACATAATATCAATGAAATTCAAATGAATCCTTAGGACTCAAATTATCTAAATTTGAAGATAAAAATTTTTTAAAAACTAATATAGAAAGTAAAAATTTATAGTTAAATAGTTATTGAGACATATGCATTCGGTATTAGATTTTAATATTCAATATATGCCTCAAAACGGACTTGAGTATATTTTTACTTGGATTCAGTGGCTCCCGGAAGTCGAACCCGGGATCTCTAGTGTCCGGAGGAGGTCTGCGACAAAGGAAGCAGCATGCTAATGCCCCAGATAGATTTCTCGTTCGAATTCATATATTCACTTGATTCATCAGCCCCTATATCGTCAAACTTGTAACTTATAAAAGACGCCATCATTTCCAGAGCTAAAAATTAATCTTATCTTCATCTTCTTGATCTTTTATGTCGTCTTCTCACTAGGTTTACCTAGGCATTTTCTACAAATCCAACTTCCTTGTTTTAATTACACCTATAATATCCGTAGACTTGTAAATCCGTAATAAGCCTTCGTCACAGGTGTCATCAATTTAATTTCCGAACACCCGAAACTTTCTCCATTGCTCACTAAGCTTCAAAATCATCATCTCGTTCTACTATTTCTCATATAAGAATCTTTGACGTTTCAATTAGTAAAGGATATCCCATAAAGTGTAAACTAATAATAATCTTTAAAAAAATATAAAAAATGAGTATTTATTAAAATATTATTTTATGATTAAATCGGTCCTCGACGGACGCGGAAAAGTTAATAGAACACGTGATTATGATTGAGAAGAAATTCCATTTTTGCTATGGTCAATATGTCATGAATTTTTTATTTCTTTATATACATAAAAAAAAGTTAGAAAGATTGATGCACAATGATATCATTCTTTTTTTTTTCTCCTTCTGTGAATTAGAAAAGAACCACGTTTCATTCTTGAATGAGCCTGTGAGTAACTTTTTTTTTTTTTCTTTTGGAAGTAAATAGAAACGAAGAAG
This sequence comes from Anisolabis maritima, assembly GCA_010014785.2. Lineage (NCBI taxonomy): Eukaryota > Metazoa > Arthropoda > Insecta > Dermaptera > Anisolabididae > Anisolabis > Anisolabis maritima. Next base: position 2,923 of record JAAAKE020099911.1, read on the forward strand.
ATAGGTCCAAGGCAACGTCAACGTCCTTGGCGGGAAGCATCCTTCTGCGTGAACGTAGCCTCGCCAAAAGCGAGACTCACTTCACTCCAATCGATACGATACATAGGCTCGGAGGCCTTGCTCGCGCCTACGGAACCTAATCAATACTTTTAGATAAACGATTCCATTCATACTTGCACCTACTACTTTCTTCTTTTCTTTCTGTCTAATTTTCTTTTATTTCTTTTCCACCCAACCAATATAAATCATCCAACTGGAAAACATTTATTTTATTGAGGTCTTTTGTGTGCAAATTATTTTACCTTTAAAAATAAATTTATGATTGATTCTTTTGATAAATAAATAATTATTATATTAAAATAGTAAATAAATACTCTCAAAATAAAATATATTTATTTTTATTTTATAAGAAAAAATATTTATATTTCTAAGTTAATTTTTTTATATTGGAAAAATTCCTTAAAAATTTATTCCAGACTCTTTCAATCTATAATATAGATTGAACAATTTTATTGCTCATTCTGTTTGAAAGATTTAGGCTGGTGTGAGCCCCTAGTCCTAGACTCGAACTTATATTAGTGTTAGGTGTTGAACAATGTGTCTATAGCCTGTTTTGATGTTAATCTGAAACAATGAAGGACGTCATAATTTTTAATCTTAATTTTTCTTTTTTAATTTATTAATTTGGGCGATAAATGTCCATAGCCATAGATAATTACTATATATATTATGATAAAATATTACAATGTTAAAAATTCATAAAATTTTACATTAATGAACCTTCTATTTTCCATATTGGACACGAAACAATTATGGTGATAATAATTTGGCAATTAATTTCTGTATTTTTTGACTTTCAAATAAATCTTTTCTATTATGTTATTATAAAATATGAATAAACTCTATTTTTCTCTCAGATCACTAAGATCCAAATTCTAAAAAAAATCTTGCTATGTTTTTTTTTATATAAAATATCTTAAAAATTTTTCACTTTTTAATAAATAAACATTGAAAAAAATTTTTATATCTTTTCGATCAAATTAGGAAGTTTATTTATCCTGTGGATCTTTCTGGAAATTAACAATTGTACATGCAAGGTTCTTTTTAGAGAACCTCTAGAGCATTTAATCGAAAAATACAATATTGACTTGATCATTTGGACCACTTCCAGCAATCTAAATTATACAATCCATTCTTAAAATAATTATAAATTTGTTTATTTCCTTCTATATGAATTTTTTTGTAAAATTCAATGCATTCGTATAATTTGTATTACCTCCTTTAACACGGATTAAATAAAACAGACTATGTTTTAGGAAATTTGACTTGTCAGACAATTAATGTGCTTCTTCTGTTGAAGAGGTAAAACAGTTGTCTTAGAGATTAATTACAGGGTCTGTCTGATTTCTGAACTCTATCTAAACTGAAGGAATATACTTCTACAATACAATTCTACCCAAAATAGATACCTTCCTATCACTGTCTTATAATCAGTCATCTTCAAAAGTTTAACAAATTTGCAAATCTTCTGAGTGATATTTGTTCCACGATTTTGCTCAAGACGTTGAGTTTACTTAAAATTCCCTCTGTCGGATGGTCTCTCAAAAAAGTCGCTAAATCAGAGTACTAACACACTTGTGAAATTTTATTTATTTTGTTGAATGTTTAATATTCTTACATAATATGCGGTCTTTCCAGACCATCTTTGTCATTGAGCATTTGTTTATTGCTAATGGATAAGTTATCCATGATATGCTCTAAAGTTTTTTTTTTTCACGTCATCTTTAAGACTTATTCTCTCCACTTATCCATTTAATTATTTATTAATGTTTTATCAATACTATCCATACTTTTTTTTTAACTCATGATTTTTATCTTTGTGCCTTATCGCTTTCTGACTTCCCTTTTCAAAAGTACCATCAATCAAGAGACAGTAGATGATCCAATTTAGAATCTATTTCTAAGCAGATGGAAAATCTTTTCAGATATCCAATAAGCTATTTCGGAAATTAGATAAATTGAAAATCAATATCTTGTATTATTAAATGAATAAAAAAAAAATTGGTATTGACATAGATTTTTCATTTATCTAACTTTTTAATATTTTATTCACCAAATTTAAAATTTATATATATTGGGTATTCGACCTTGTTCAGCTCCTGGATCACAAGAATGAAAATGACATGGTTAAAGTGTCACTTCCGGTTGACCGATTTTAGCCAAAACCCTCACGTCACATTGTCATATAAATATAAGTTTTATTTAGTTTATCCTATAGATAGATGCATATAGGACTAATTAATTCATAATATATATCTATTTATTTCTAAATTTTTCTCTCCCCGAATAATGACTCTTTCAATTACCACTCAAAAAAATTTCTTTCCAGTTTAATATAGTCTTCCCTAACAAATTTTTTCATTCATTGTGGATCGATCATTTGAGTAATATGTTTTCAGAGTGTGCAGCAGTTCTGATTTTAAGAAGTATTAGAAAACCCATTTTCTATTACTAGCAACTACAACTTAATGCCATTTAGTTTTTTTTTTTTTCTTCTGGCAAATCAATTTATTGCACCATATGATCTAAAATAAAATTTTTTTTAAGAATGTGACTTGGAGTTGCACGAACAAATACTAGTATTTCTACTATTTAAAGGTATTTTTAAAATTTTAACATGTTATAATTTTTCATTTGTTGCCCCTAATTCTATAGATATTCATATAAACAGATATGCCTTTTGGTTGCCTATACTTGCAGGCAAACTTTTATTTTTTATTTCTCATCACTGAGGCCAGGAAGTCAAGAATGATTGAGAATTTATTTCATATTTCACGAAACTTTTTTTTTTTTTTTTTAATATAGGTAATCGATTATAATTCCAGGAATTTCTTAAATATACATTCAATATATATATTTTTATTTGATATCTCAATTTCGAATTTTTAGATTGTGATATTTTTCATTAATTTAATTTTTTTTTTATATTTATTTGTTGCCTCGATTTATTAAATATATTTATTTTTCATTAAAGGATAAATGGAAATTTGAGTGTATCAAATTAAATTTTATTTTAAAAATTTAGAATTACAAGTTTATCATAATTGATGCTTTCGATTTACATTTTATAGGAAAATATTTATTAATTTGAATTGTTATACACATAATTGTTTAGATCTTTTAATTGGTAAATATACTGACGGTAATTATAGGTATCGATATTGAAAGTATAATTGATTCGGTCAAATTAATAAGGTCAACAATCCGAAAAGTAATGCTTTTCTAAGAAATTTGAAAAGTCGATAAGTCGACTAATAATTTAAAAAATCGGAAATCAACAAATAGATTTGTTAACTAAATAAATAATGAGATTTTTTTATACTCGCTTCAATACAAGAAAAGATCTGAATGAGTCATTCCACTGACGTTGAACGAATACCCCCACCATGACCCCGGTGTTTCTTTAGCTGCTCCCGACAAGCCTTCACCCATTCCCAAATAAAGTTGGCGGAGTGGGGGAGAGTTGAATCCAAGCCATTTTTTCTCAAAGGTTGATTCACTGTGCATATATAATTATTTCTGTATATTATTTGTTATTTTTTTATTAGAACATCTAATCATGAAATTGAGGATTGCGAATTGAGGGAGAATTTAATTGCCTTTGGCAAAGAAAGAATCTCTTTGGCGCCATCTGCTAGTATGATTACAACGCATATTTCATTCGCCCATAATATATCCTATATATATCTTTCCTTTACAACTTTGTCATTCTATTCATCATCATTTGCAAATTGAACTCTGATTTCAATATGGGCTGCTGTTGTATCTGCAAATATATTCATTTAAAATTTAAATGACGTTTTATTCAAGTTTTAAAGATCGAATTGAAAATTTAAATATAAAATTTACTTACTCTCTCGATTTTCAAATTGTTTGTATTAGTATCCATATAAAGTAATGAAGTTAGTAGCATCCAAAGTAATTAAGACTTTTTGATCGTTTGTTAACTAATATGACATTCGTATTCATTTATAAAAATCTCGCAGTCAAAATTTATTAGATTCTGATTACAGTATATCGACAATACATTTCTTTGTAAATTAGGCCGAAAAAGTGAAAATTTAATAATTCTTTTCTATTAATATCCTCACATACAATTATTATTTTATTTCAATTTATTAAATTATTTTATCTTCTCGACCTTATTGGAGGAAGCCTAGGTATTTATGCAAAACTCAGATATCACTGATCATATATATATATATATATATATATATATATGAATAATTTTATTTTGTCTCATCATCCTTTTTTTCACTAAATAGAAATTTTCTACACCGATTTATAGTCTAGATTTTATTATTTTACTCTTTTTTTTGTCAGTTTCTTAGATTGATTGTCTTAGAAATGCCACCTAAATAAATTGAAATAATATTAGGAACAATAAATATAACCGGTCGATCAATTTATTTTTTAATAAAATAAATAAATCGCATTTCTTTTATTGAATCCATTTTTTCTTTATTAAGCAATATTTTATTCTTATTCAATTGTTTGTTTGGCGAATATCACTATTTAATACATATAATATTAATAAAATAATATTTCTTTCTTTTATATTGAGAGGGAATAAAAGTGCGATAATTGGAAATTGATAAAATATATTAAAAGAGTAAAATAACATTATTGGAAAAAACAAAAAAAAAAAAAAAAAAACAGCTTATATTATTTAAAAACAAAAAGTTGTAAATCTATTTTTGTATTTATCAATTCTCTTCATTTTTTAATTAATTTAGTTACATTTTTTTTTTTTTTTTAAACAGAGTTTATGAAAATTATTTAACAATATCATATAATAAAACGGCTTATCTAACCCTCCGAATAATAAAAATAAAAAATAATTAAAAAAATTAAACAACAAGCATATTGAATTTAATAAATATAAAAAATTTGGCAAATATTATTAGATAGGCTTTCTATAGAAATTATACATTTAATAGGTATTACACAATTAATAGGCCTATTTTTAGAATGGGAGCTTTCATAGTTATTACATTGTTTTCGGTTCAATTGAAGTTTATTTACAAAAAATACAATGTTTATATTATTCATTCTGTGGCCTTCAGGAACATTTTGATACACATCACAATATGAAACAACTCAGATGGCAAAATGATCCAGGCAGCCATTTTATTTCTCTTCACTTTAGATTATAGATCTATATAAGTAAGATTATGAATGAGTTTCTTATTTGAATTTTACCTTAAGAAGGGTACAGAATAAATCTTACGAATTAAAAATAGTGTTTTTTTTTTTATTATTTTAACTCAACGATTATGTGACTTAAGTTTATTTTCTAAAACATTGAAATATAGGTCTTTTGATTAATTAGAATGTCTTTTTATAACACAAGCTAGTATTCATTACGTTACAGAGTAACAATAAGCCTTCCAGCTCATTTGTGTCTGACCCTAAACAAAAAAATTCCTCTTAATTTAAGTGAAAGACATGCCTTGCGGTTTTTGTAGAAAATAATTAAATTAAAACACTAGACGCGGGGTCTGCATTTTTTGCAGACGTGAATTGTGGCTGATCATCATCAAGTATGGCGTTGTGCCCCGGTCCTAATTGTGCGCTGATATAGTTTTATTGTGTCGTGAAGAAGAAGAGGAGCAGGATGGACTCCCCATCGCCAAGGGCGGCTAAAAAACGGGCCTCATCCCGCGAAATGGGCCGCCTAGGTCAGTGTATAGGCCGCCTAGGTGCTAGTGGTGATGTGGACCATACTCGATCCTCGGGGATTTTGTCCTCGAGTGCGGGAAGATCACCATCCCGAAGGAGACCTCATAGTTGGCACAGTTCGACGCAGACTCTCTGCCCAAAAAGGGGTTCATGTGCTTCAGCCGGTGGGTGTCCTTCTCGTTTTCATGCATATCTATAAATTTTTTGTTTTAATTAAAAAGTCATTCTATTCCAGATTTTTTACTCTATATCCTCTAAATCCTAAATAATTAGAGTTATTTTTAATTTCGATATATAACTCTTTTTAGCAAGTCTCAATAAGTGTAAAACAAATAAGAATAAAATTTCAATAGTTTTGATACAAATCCGTCCAGTACAAGAGATGATGTCATTTTAATCGAATGCTTCCAATTAACAGTGAATTATTAATTTTTTTTCTCCTCGGTGTGACTTGAAATAATATTTTTATTTGAAAATTTTACAAAAAATAATTTCTTTATTTATTTAGATGGTCGGTTTTATTGCGGATAATAATAATAATAATAATAATAATAATTATTATTATTATTTTTTTTTTTTGTATTCTAAAGTAACAATAATTTATTAGAAAAAGTTTTATTTTGGTATCTCTAATCGTTATCGATTTTTTGATTTAACTAATTTCTAAATCAATATTTCACATTGATATTGTTTTTGTGAATTTATATATTTTATTGTATATTTATTTATGATCAGATAGATAAGAAAAAAAAAATGGTTAGTTAAAGGGCAAAATACTTTTTCCGAGAATCCGAGACTAAATGTTAGTCGTTATCGTAAATCCATTTGGGAAGGTTTTGCCAAACACAACTGAAAGTAATTTTAAATAAAATTAGCAACAATAGAGTATAGCACACACTCGGCGGCGCCAACGACTAAATGGGCTGGCGAATAATCTTGTATGGTAACCAGAGCAGCTGTCGCAACTGGATCGAACTTGTTTACTTAAAATATCACATCCACTATGAGAGAGATCCATTTGACAAGTTGATTTATGAAAAAATTATACAATTTTATATCCCTTTTTTTTTTTTTTTTTTCTTATTTTGAAGGTCTTAATATAAATAAACAAATTTATTTTTATTTGTTAAAGTAAGTTATATCAGGGATCTAATTAAAATATCTTTAAAAAAATAAGTGACTCGATAAAGCTGGAACTAACGAATATTTTGATCAATTGCTTCAGATTTTTCCAAATAATTTCAAGGGAGATTTAATATGGCTTAATCATCCAGCACTTAATTGAATTGGTCATATGAGTTTTCTAACTTCCAGTCAAACAAAAATCAATTTCTGCTACATATGGTATTATTAACTCAATTATTAAACGAATTCCGATTAGGTCAAAATTTTTTTTCTCTTAACGAATCAAGCCTATAAATAAATATTTCTTCGTGTTTTTTTATTTATGCCTGCCGGGATTAAAATAGAAAACCAATCTATTTCATCCAACTTGTGAATATATTTTACTATTATTAGCCCCCTTTAAAAACAAAATAAGAATTTAAATTCAAATGATAAAAGGTCATATTCTGTTTTAACAATTTTAAGTTTCTAAAAAAAAAATGGAGTAGAAAATGAATAAAAAGAAAAGAGAAGAAAAGCTATCCACAAACAAATATTTGAATATCAAAACAGACTAGACCTAAAGAGTGACGTTTTTTCGCAAAAGGCTTTGAAAAGGGATCAAAATTCTTTTTGTCCACAGACACCTTTTATATATATATAAAATTGATTAAATTCTATCATATATGAATAAAATATCAACATGATGTTTTGATTTATGTAATAATAGATATATATAATATTATATATACATAGTATATTTTCAAGAGAAGTCATCATTATTATCGATTATGTCATTTTTAGACAAATCCTATTTTTATTTTCATTTAATAGAACAAAAATTTAAAAAAGTAGTTTTTAGTAGAAATAATGTTGGAATTTCGAGTTTGTTTCTCTTTATCTTTACTTATAGGTTAAATAGGCTAATACAATATAAATAGTATAACGATAACAAAAATCTGCAATTGGAAGATTTATTATATAAAACCACTCAAATGATGGTTATATTTTACTCCAGTCATTTGATTATTATTATTACTATTTATTTTTTTTATATAGCCCTATAGACCATTTATTCAAATTTATTAGTAGACAATATAATTTAAATTATCGATTAGGATAAGAAGCGATCCATTAGAGCACTCTAAGGGCTTCATTCACTTTTTTATATTTTCTTAAAATAAGTTCAAATTTTTTTTTAACTATATGCGATCTTAAAATTTATTGAAGGCAACTTTTGTGATGGACGTACGGATATCAACGAAATCTTGACTATATATGTGTTTAATCTTGTAAAAATATTATTAATAAAAACTTCGGTAAATTTTGTAACAAAACCAAACTGTTTAGTATCTATATCCTATCTAAATAAATAGTATTGTATTAATTCTATATTTTAAATATTATTATCAATGTTAAATTAGTTTGCAGATAAAGTTTTATTTGACAAAATAATATTGAAATCTAGTATAATTATAAAAGTCATATATATATTTTAGGATTCTTTTTTTTTACTAAGGGCTTAAGATCTCACCCATAGTTTTTTTTATTGCAATATCCTCTGAATTAGCAAGGTTTTATCTTTTATACCCCAGGAAGTTAACATAATTGACTCGACTTTAACTATATAAATGTTGTATTTTAATCTGCTATAAAAGCAAAACAACTGATAAAACCATCATTGAAGAGTAACTTTGATGGAAGCTTTGAGTTTCGTAATGAGAAATAAAATAATTTTACTTTGCGAGATCACTGCCCCTTTAGTTTTCAATGGTTAGTTTGAAGGATTTTGAATCAAATTAAAGCATATTAGGATTGTCTTTCTCTACCATAAATAGGCTCAATCAAAAAGGATTGAAAGTTATTCTCGTCCTGTCCGTCTCTTATAGTACAGTCATATTCAAAAGTTTAAAGAATTTTCCAATTTTCACTATATTATTGTTCAGATTATGTGGAATAGTATTTTCCGTTGGTTTTTTGAGATTTCTTGACGTTTCCACTCTTGATAAAAAAAAAGCCGAAATGTCGAGTTAATCTCTACAATCAACATGGACGAATCCGTGAAAATACTATTTCACATGCATCTTTCAAATATATATATATATATGATTTTGCGCAGGCCCATATTTGCTCGAAAAGGACGACTTCTGAGAACTATCTCTGTAGGTACGGTTGTTTCCATAGAGAAAATAAGCATTCCAATTCAGTATTTATAACCCCCGAAAGATTGTATTTTAACAGAGTATGATATTTTTTTTTCCGAAATATTTTCGAATAATATATATTTACGTAACTAAATAGCGGATGATTTTTCAACCTAAATAATTATTTTTATCTAGCCATTTTATTTATTAAAAAAATAAATCATTGAATAAAATTTTTGATTATCAATCACTTTTCATCATGCAAATACAAATTTTCATTAAATATTTATATAGAATAACATGATTCTCTCTCTCTCTTTGTTTGTATATACTTGGATTCATATTTCACATTTAAATTTGTTAATAATTTTCTAGAATATAATTGGAATATCCTGGTCAAGGAAATATTAATAAAATACAGGGATTCTAACATTCTATTTGTTATTTATTTATATTTATATTATATATTCATTATAATTAGTAATAATATATATTATGGCCTATCAAAATAATTGGACAGGCAGTACAGATTTTAATTATCCCTTTGGTAGGTTTATCTATAAATTTATTGCTCATTATAATTTTTGAAAATAAAGGGCAGGAATATTCATAGTCTTAAAATTTTATCAATTCACGGGTCATTTATGAGTATTAAAATATTTAATTGAAGGATTTCTCATCAAAAAAAAAAAAAAAAAAAATTATAATTACTTGCTTCTTTGTTATAAATTCTATTTTTGATGTAATACTAATAATGTTATAATTTATGAACAGTTGAAAAGACTAGATATTCAATGTGATTTTTTCAAAATGATTAATTTCAATTTATTTTTGAGGATTGAGGATTGTTGTGTTTTTTTTTTAATACATTTCACATACTTTTACTGAATACTCTCATTCAAATTAATTTTCTTATAAGTTTAACCTTTCAAATACAAGGACGAGCTAAAATAAGTACGATAAAATAATTGGACCTAGGCTAGGCACCGTATTAATTTAAGTAAAAAAAAAAATTTTCGATATAGAAAAATTAGGAAAACATAATCGGGAATTCGAATTGTCACAATCTCAATACGAATCTTTAGGGGTTACATATCTCACCTCTCCAATATATCCAGGTTCAATTTGTCAAACAGATCGTTGAAAAAAATATTTTGGCATCCCTTTTCCTTCTAGCAACTATCATCTTTCATTTTTTGAAGTTTCCTCAATATTTATATGGAAGTAAAATCATTTGAAAATTTTGTTGTATTTTTTTCCTTCTCTTTCTACCTAATTTAAAATATTTTTTTCTTCGTAAGAATGTGACCCAGCAGAATAATTACATGCTTTTGTGGTTCAAATATTATTTAAAATAGGGCCAAATTAAACAAGATGTTACAGTCATTTTATTATTATTAAACAAGATGTTACTGCCATAATAATAAAATGACTATACCAACTTGTTTAATTTGCCACCTGATAATCGAACGCTCACATATGTTTAACTAAATTCATTGAATTAAAAATTTATTGATATAATTAATGAAATAAGGAAAGAAAATTTTTATTTTGTTAACTATTTAACAAATAAAAAAATTAATAATAATAATAATGGAGTAGAAATCGTTTTTATGTAATCTCAATGATGTACCTTACGATTGGAGCATTTTACAAGCCAGAGGGTTTCCTCTAAAATATCACATCCTCCTTTGAAAGAGATCTAGGATTATAGTTTATTTAATATAACTTCAGTACTTTGCTCTCAATGCAATGGAGAGGGCGGACGACTGCATCATTGCCAATGTTGTCCGCAGGGGCAGTGTTTTTTTTGAAAATCTGACAACATCGGTGGTAATCATATTGGCGCGCTCTGAGTGGTCGGTGCACTGTCATCCTTCAATACTAAAGTTTCGTTAAATAATCAAATATCCTTAAGGAGTTAGAGATAGGAAATAAAAATATCTTTAAAGTGTACCGAAAGATGTCTACGACCAGAGGTTGAGGCATATCTCTTTATAAAATGGTTTGTGGAGGTGTGCCTCTTTTTTCCGGTGAAATAAAAAATTGACAAATTAATATAATTTACAGGATACTATCTTTCACTTTTACAATTGTTCCTCTTTCTGACAATATTAACAGATTGAGATATCCATGATTGATTAGTTTTTTTCTCCCTCTCTCATTCCATAGATTCTATTTTTTCCATTGGTTGACTTGATTGACATCCATAGTTATGAGGGGCTTCTGCATTTTTTCCGCATCTGTCCCTTTCCTAACTTGTTTAATTCAATCAATACTCTTACGAGTCAGTTAATACATTTCTTTCTAAATGGGTTTTCTTTAAAAAAAAAAATTCAATTAAATTTAATCCATTTGAATGCTTACATGTCAGAGATAATGTCTTCACTGTCTATGGAATTAATCAAAGCCTTTTTTTAAAGATTGCTTTTCTCTTTGACTCTTAACATTTTAATTATATTTACAAAAAAAAAAAAAAAAAAAAAAAAAAAAAACAATTTAATTTTAAAAGATTATTATCATTGTCAAAATTAACTATAGCTCCTTTCATCATACCACCAGAATAAAAAAATTAAAAACAAATAATTTCACAAAATACATTAAAATAAAATAATTTCAATATTAAAAGCTTTTTCTGCCCCTAACTCGTAGGTCAGAGGTAGAGCTATTGCTTCATGCTCAAAGGGTCAATAATTCACTTTCCGTCCTGATCGATAGAATTTATTTAAATTACATGGCACCAATTAATTTAAACAAGTATGGATAATATGTATCGTTTATAAATACCATTCATCGAATAAGCCAGTTTGGCTTCTTCCTATGGCGAAAAGACTAAAAATAAATTTTTTTTTCTCATTACTTACCTAGATCGACTAAACTATTAACGATTAAGTTTGCTTGTTGATTAGTCGGTTTCTTAATGACCCATATTTGAACTTAAATTTTTTTATTAAAAAGGAAAAAAATAAGTTAACTGTATCAGTTTCTTTTCTTTCTCCATTTCCCCCTCTCCTAATTTTTTCTCTTTCCATCCTTTTCCCATTTTTACTAAAATTTAATAATTCTCTTTCATAGATGAACATAGATTATATTGGATAAAATAATTATGTAACTAATTATAATAAATATACTTCAAGAGGAGTAAATAATGGGAAATAAAGATGTGATGACCATGACCAGAGCTAGCAACAAAAATTAAATCAATTTCGGAAAAATTTTACAAACAAAAATAAATCCTTTATTTTCTTCTTCCAATTTAAAATTGAATTGAATTATGTTACAAATTCCCTCTCTGTTGAAAAAGGATTGACGGAAATGAAATTTGACCAAGCATTTGCACAAACAGAAATGGAGTTATATGCCTCCTTGTAAATACATTCACTCTTGCGAAGCATCGTTCAAATACAAATACAAACAAAACGAAACAAACACAACAAAGATCACTAGAAGCCGATAAGTGAGAAACCAAATGGAATCGAAGCCCCAATTGCAACATACAAATATAGCATATATACCAATACTGTTAATAATCAGCTCTCTAATATACATACATTTAAATAATTAAGTTAAACAGTCTGGATCGATTCTCCATAGGACTGATTTAGTTAATTTGTTATATTTGAAATAATTTATCTCTCTTTACACTTTTTTTTTTTAATAGCATAAAAAAATATTTCAAATAAATTAAAAAAAAAAAAAAAAATAAGTAAAAATCAGTCTACAATTTTAAACTTTTATTTATTTATTTTTTATTGAAACTAAATTAGGCCATTGTGATATACAAGTTGCCCATATATACTTTTGAGAGGAATTTCTATGTAAATTTTTAAATAATTAATAGGCCCTGAAGCTGTGTGTCATAATTAAGAAACGTCAGGAACAAGAACGTATTTGTTTTTATTTTTCATCTGGCTACGTCCGTAACGGAAATTAACTACTACAGCCATTAAAAAAAGAACAATCTTCTATTTTCAGCCTTTATTAGCGAACCACAAATTGAAATTTAATTTAATTTCAAACTCTCATTTAATTTTTTTTTTTTTTTTTACAAATCATCCTCTTCATTTTCCTTGTTTGTTTAATTGGCGTATCCTATACTAAGGTATGCATAATTTCTTAAATTAAATATACTTTTATAGTGTGAATCAGAGAGTAGAAGAAAAAAAAACTAATGTGAGTTTTTTATCCACTAGATACTATCTCTCTCATGCTTCTTTTGTCATTAAACTTCGCCATCCATTAATCCTATTTAAGTTAGCCTCCTGAGAGCTTTTGATTTAGCCTACACTGATTTTAATAGAAACAAATTTAATAAATTATAATCGCTTATCACGGCTTTCAATTTATAAATTTTCTCCTTGTATTAATTTAAAATGATTATTTATGTAGTAATAAAAAACACAAAAATGATAGATACTTATTTGCAATTTTTATTTATTACTCTGTATGTGAACATTGATTACTGATTTGGATCAGCACATTCGCATTCTGGGGGAGGGGGACAGCAGCTGAGTGGTTCCATCCTCGAACTTAATACGTTCACGTGCCCTTGGAGCACGCGAATGCGCATCTGTGCTTGGTCAAAGTTCTCATACAATTGGAAGATCTGGCACTGCATTTTTCTCCGAATCTGTCGGGCAAAAAAAAATTAAAATAAAATATATTTGGATTTTTAACAATATTAAAATTTTTCTTTCAATACCATGTCTCTTTCTTCGTTTGTGCATTTGGCCTGAATTTTACTTTGCGCCAACTGTTTCTCCATTTCGAAAATCTGTTCTTGTAACTCCCTTCTAGCTTTTTCACTCTTCTCCTTAGTTTTACCAATACTTCGCACTGATTCGTTTCGAACAGTTTCGATCTGGGTTGCTAATTGTAGATTTTCATGGGTTTTTTCTGCTAAGACGTTCGCTTTCTCCTCGAATTCTCTCTCCAAAGCTTCATAAGATACTCTTTAAAAGTTAAAAAAAAAAATTAAAATCTTTTTACTATTATTATTATTATTATTATACTAAAAAGTTATGAAAATAAAATTTTCCTCATCATTTAATTAGATAATAAAAAAAAGTTTATTTTTTTACAAATTTTCCACTTGTTTTTCTTTTTTATTTTTTAAAGCTTCATGCATACGTTAATTATTCATTTAAAATAATCCAATTAATGCTTGATTAAATCAACATTCTATTGCTACATTTTGATTAAATGATAAATATTTATACTATAGAGTAATTATAAAGAACTAATTGTATAATTCCATTATAGAATTAATTATTAGAGTAAGGATCAATAATAAATTAATTTTTTATTGTATTTTTCTGTAAATCATTTTTTAATTAATATCTGAGATTTTTAATTTTTAGCTGAGATCTATTATTTTCCCATCCGCCAAAAATTCTGGAATGAAGTAATATGCCTATGAAAAAAAATATTGGTGCTTAGACTATCTAAACTTTTCTCCAATCTTTAACCATCAAGAAATAATTTCAAAAAAAAAAAAATTTTCTATAAAAAATAGAAATTAAAAAAAATTCTTTTTCGATTCTGTATTTTTACAATTACATTGGGCTTAACTTTTACGTTTTTTTTTTTACGCTTTTTTAGTTACTAACGCAACATTCTTGGTATTTATAGTTTTTTTTTTTCCGTATGATTTTTTGATTATGCAAAGAAGAATCGAAGGTGAATAAACTTATAATTTAATCTGTATTTTAGAGAAATATATTTTCTGAATTATCTACAAATTAATGAAATTTTTACTTGGTTTCCGTATAATTTCCTTCTACGCATTGATATTGTCCCTTTATTTTCTCAAGTTTGTCTGATAAATTATTTCCTTCTCCATTTCCTCCGAATTTCTTTGCCAGTTCTTCTTCTAAATCTTTTACCTATAATTATTCGATTATTAATTATTTAATTTTTAATTCGTTTTTGGACAATTGATATGTATAAAAAATAATTCTTCACACACCTCAGTCTTCTTCATACACAATTCTCTAATTAATTCATTGACTTCTCTCTTCAATCTTATACACTCGCATCTTTCATCAGCTAAATCTTGTTGCATGATGGCTAATTTATCAACCAGTGGACTTAATTCATCCATTTTTTGATTAAATTCATCCTAAAAAAAAAAAAAAAATTTTAATATATCATATCTTTTTTCAAAAATAAAATAAAAAAGTTTTTCTTGTCGCTTGAAAAAGAACTTTCCTCTATTAATCTTGCAATTAAAAAAATCTTTAACGACCTTTTCTGAATAAATAAATAAAGGAATCAAATAAATAACAGTGTAAGACTAATAAATAAATTTAATAAATTTTTTTTAGTACTTATTAATAATTAGTCCATTCTAGAGCAATTATTCGAAAACACTATAGTTTGCTGACCAGAGATTTAAATAATTATATATCGTCTGTCAGTAAATTTAAAAAAAGTAAACAAAAAAAAAAAAATTAAATAATTAACTTTTACAAATTTCACTCAAGATAGAGTAAATTTTGTTGTCATTTTTAATTTTCCCCATCCTCTAAAGCCGTGTTTCCCAACCTTTTTTGTGCCATGCCCCCCCTAGGCCTTTCTAAAATTCTTATGCCCCCCTATGTAACACGTTACTGCTTTTTTCTTTCAATTTTGGCTCCGAAATCTACAATTGCATTTAAATGGCCCGGAGTAAAAGGGTTAAGCTCGTGTAGAGTCCATTTTCGAATTGCCCCCCTTAACAATCAAATTGCCCCCCTGTGGGGCGTGG
>JAAAKE020099922.1:0-18658 GCA_010014785.2 Anisolabis maritima
CATTAATTGGTAGCCAATATAATATAAATATAAGGAAGGGGGGGGGTTCATACTTAAAAGTGAAAAAACATCTTGAAGAAATAAACAAATAAATATTTTTTCAGTGAGAAAATTTTTTTTTCCTGCGAACAAAAAGTCACTAATACAAGTAATAAAATAATTAAATTTTGGGACGAGAGTTTTTCTCATAAAAAATTTCTTTTCAATAGAATTTTTTTTAAATTGAGGATTAGCAATACAGCCATTTTACAATATATTATAATATAATTACAAAAATTCACACAATATTAAAAAAAATAAAGAAAAAAATGTTATAAAATCCAATTTTTAAAAATATATATGTATATTAAAAATATATACGTATTTCATTTTAATTAATGCAATGGAACGATATAATTTGTCATTTAAAGAAGAAAAACTATTTTTATTATTAGTGTTCAATTTAAAAAGTAAAAATTTTTTGTTTTTAAAATAAAATAAATCAGAGTGGCCTCCCTTCCACTTTCTCGAATACACATATATAGGTAAGTTACCACGATTTTTAGAAAAAGATAAAATACCACAAATTTTATCCGTAGTCTCTGCATTTTAAGAATGTTCGAATACAATTTACTCGTCTCGGTGAAATTATTTTTGAGTTATTATGATTTTTGGAAAAACGTTTAATTAGCACTTCAGGTTACCGTAAATAAAAAGTTGAATGAGATCTATGGTTTTATTGAAATGTAAATGTATGTAAAATTTGGTCGATATACATTAAAGCGTGCTCGAGTTATCCTGTTAACGAACATATACACAGACATTTAAAAAATGTTATTTTCGAATTCAGGAAGGTCCAAAACATTATGAACGATCAAAATCTCGAGAATTATTTTGCTTCCAATATTATATTAAGTATTTGAGAAAATAAAGAAAGAACATGTTAACCTCTCTCTTCCCCTCCCCTCCCCCATTCTCTTTATTAGCCTATAAAATTTGTCGGAATGTCAATTTGGTCCACAAATCTGTAAAAATTTCGAGAAAAAATATGAAGACTACTTTAACTTTTCAGCAAGGTTTTTTTTCCTTGTATTTACCAAGTTAAAAATAGTAAAAAGTAATTTCAGTTACTTGAATAATGAATAAAATAGAGTATAGGTGTAAGAAAATTATTGACAAGTTGTTTATTCACTATTAAATATTACACATTAGACTCACTTCATGTTGCATCTACTCGGATGAAAAATAAATCCTCCCAAATTAATTTAGATTATATTGGCTACCAATTAATAAAAATTAATAAGGACGGAGTCTAAATGGCCTTGGATGCCGAAAAACATTTTAAAAAATCCTTCCTATTCAACAAGATGCCTGTCAGGAAGATGTAAGCGAATATCCATTAGATGATATAGATTTTTTTAATTAAAGGTTTGTTTTTCCATATTTTTTATATTTTTTAGCCATACATAGTGGTATCACCTTCTGGTAATATAAAGTATGTTGTTCAGAAAATAGTGGAGTGATTTGGATTTTATTAGGCCTATCAAGATTTTTTATTGAATAAAAAATAATTTTCAAATATCTTTTTATAGCCTAAATAATAAAATAAATAATTTTAATAAATTTATTAAAATTATAATAAAAAGAAATCCTATTTTTCAACTAAAAGATCTTTTTATTACTGCCCTTCTAGTGATGTTTCGGCTGCGCTGCAAGCCTTCCTCAGCCCAGAAAGACTTACTTGTCTGATATAAATTTAATAATATTCATCCTTTTGGACACCTGGTGTTTATTTCAATTTCAAATCAATCCTCTGATGAGTTTTTCACCTCACAAAAGAAAAGTTTCTTTGAATTTTTTTGCGATTGCAATACTTCCCTATAATATAAGGGTTACAGAGAAACTAAAAATATCCAAGTAAAAGAAATAAAAGATATTAATGCAAAAAATTGGAAAAAAACATACCTGTTATTAGTAGGCAGGTGCTTTGATTTTGAAAATGAAATCATTGAATGGAATTTATAAAAGCCAGAGATGAGAGTTGATAGAACAAAATTGGTTATTAAGGTAGATGTTCAAAGGTTAATGAGTGAATGAGGAGAGATACAAGGGAGCGTCTTTTCAAAATCTGGCAAAATTGTTTAATACTTTCCTTTATAATGGCGACTGTTGAGTCAAGAGCGACCAGCGTGATAGGACAACTTGGTTTAATAGACGAGATCTGATTGGTTAGCTGGCTCAGCATTCGCCAATTACAGGGGGTCTTTTAAATGACTAGGCTTTCGGATGTGTGACGTGACATTGGCGCAAACGATTTGGAATTACAAGTGACGTCATAATCAAAAGAAATTTGAATGATTCAAATATTTTTTTTCTAAGTTTTTTCCGGCTCTCTTCTAGATCAAACTCGAAATTTCCAAAAACTCGAAATTTCCAAAGTAAGAAAATTCTATACCCCTTTAAAAAAATATTGTTAATGGTCTAATTTTTATAGGTTTGTAATACTTTCCCTATTCTATATATTATATATAGATAAGAGAAAATATATTTTATTAGTGTATTTTTATATATTTTTATAGAATTTATTATTTGTATGAACTTTATATTTTATTTATACATTTATATGTATTTTCATTTTATATATACAAAATATTGTAAATTTTTAACCCAATTGGTTCTGGCTAGAAGGGTCAAATATATAAAAAAAAAGAATATAAACTGTATTTAAATTTTTAATTAGAATATTATATTCCGTGCTCATATATTATTTCATTTGTGTAAGGGTTTGGAGAAAAGATCAGCCGCTTTTTTCAGGTACATTATACATCACTTTATTCTGCAAATATTTCGCCGAACGTCACATCGGCTTCAGTGCCACAATGTGATATCTTTAATGGACCTGCGTCCATTAGTTAATATATAAACCCCTACACAATTAATCTCCCCATCTATATCTCACTTATAATTATTATTTCATTTTTTTGGCATATTTTCTTAAATATACCAAAAAATTTTAAATTTTATAAAATATTACAGAAGCGTCCAAAGTTTGGTCACGCTGGGCAAATGGGGCCGCGCTCCGTGATAATGGATAAATTTGCTGAAATTAAAGCAAGAAAAATATATATTTTGTTTTTCTCTTATATTAATAATAATCTGTTATAATGAAAATTTATTTAAACCAATTAAATTCCAATTGATATAAATAAATATGCTTGGATAATGGTGTCGTAATTGTGTAAATGTGTTTCAAGTCCACTTGACCTCAGATGTCGAAAAGATAAAAAAAAGTGTTATTAAGTTAAGTATTACTATTTAGATAATAATAAATATTATATATGTAACTCTTTTGTATTAAAAATTAAATTTTATTATTTATACACATTTTTACTTACTGGGAGCAACAAAATCCAAAGGGCGGTGCTGATTATTATTTTTTTGTCTTTTTGACATCTGAGGACTTTTAGACATTAAACAATCCATGTATAAACTTATTACGATACATATTATCCAGGCATATTTATTTACACCAATTGATATCCAAATTGATTTAAATAAATTTTTATTGGACTTCCTGGAATCCGAACCCACATTCTTTATTTAATTTAAATTCAATGAAAATAATTCATTTTTGATATTAAGCATTTTTTTCTTTTGTCAATTTTTTGGTCAATTCTTCGCATGAAATTCTCACTAAATGGAAGGGCCGCCGAAGGAATTTTGTTTATTGTATAATGAAATTGTATGTATAATATTGCAATTGAATTTTTAACTAATTTTATTTTGTTTTTCTGTTAGGGATAGGAAATTTGGAATCTTTATAGGGTTTGGAATTTGGCTAACATCGACCCTGGTCAACCAGAGTTTGACTAAAAAATTACTAAATAAACAGACCAGTTAAAAACCATGAAATATATTTTTTGAGTAAATAAAAGAAGGGTATGTTATCTTAATTTATAAACAAAGATATCATTGGTCTCGGAATGTTTTAACTAAACAATAAAGCGATTCATTATAAGAAAATTTGCCACATAAGCTTTGTAGTTTTATTTTGGAAGGTCCTGAACATTTAAGGAAGGAAAGAATAGATTAAGTTTGTAGACTAGCTTCAAATGCACAAGAGATTGATTAGAATAATAAAATTCACCAGGCTTCATTAAAACTGGCAAATGAATCACTGAAGAAAAACTCTCTTCTATGTTAAGTCCCGGATAGGTCAACTCAGGTTCGATTTTAATTTTCGTACAAATTTCAGTATAATTGAGTCCTTTGTGCTTATCGCTGGAGAGGGATGAATGCCAATTTGTTTTTCTCGAGGAAAACATTAATGAAAGGTTGTGAGATAAACTGGACCTTGTGTTGAACTTCGAATACCAAAATCCAAAGCTTATCCACACGCTTCTTCTTTTGTTTGTTCAAAATAATTTTAATTTATAATGTGGCCAGTTTTTTCATTTAGCTTATTTATTATTTTATAATAATTGATATAAAAATAGTAATATTTTCAATTGAATCATGATCGCCTGTGATAAATAAACCATAAGGAGGTACATCTCTATCAAGAGAAAAAATTAATATGTAATAATAAAGTAGATTTTATAAAAAAATATCTTCATTTTCAAGAAATTATTAGAAATAAAAAATGTATCATTTTGCTCCCCTTGGTAAATTTCATCAGGCACCCATGATTTTAATTATAAGTATATAAAACATTATACTATATGATTAAATAGAAAATTTTATTTGTACTTGCATTCATAAAAAAATATAAAATCTCAAATATATTTTTCTACACCGAGCGTGTGTTTGATCATCACAAAAATAGGACGGTATTATTGTATCAACAATAAAATAATAGTGTTCATAAATATTTTTTCATTTTGCTTTTTTTTGCCGGGGGGCCTGGCCGGAGAGACAACAGCCACCAAAAATTCAGATTAAGCAAGGTCTAGCACTGCTGAACCTCGGATGGCTGAGGAACAAGAATGTGGAACGCACACCGGAAGTCATTTGAATATTCAAAACTATAAAGCGAATATTTATGAACTCGAAAAGCCGAAAAAAGAATATAAATAAAAAAAAAATATTTTTGTTTAATCAACATTTTGGGCATAAAAGCCGTAGTCGCTGAATGTCAGTTAATATTAATAATAATCAACATTTTGAAAATAATTTTTTGTTATTTTTATAGTGATTAGCATTTTTGGTATAATTTAGTCTGTTGTTAACATAATAAAAATAATAAAATTTAATAGGCTTCATTTTTATAGTTATTATTACATACCAAGGGCGTGGAAATGAGGTTGTAGCTGCAAGGGCCCTACGAATAATTAGTGCTTTTACATACCTGTTCCTGGGAGACACCTATCCGAGTTCAGTATGATATTTTATAATATTTAAAGAGTATTGATTATCAACAAATGGAGAAATAGCATGTCAATGTAGAAGAGCCGAATGCAAAAATTAGGGTGGAAAATAAAAAAGTTAAGACAAAATTTTGTGTTTTTTTGGTAACCCTAAAAGGACAATCAAAAAGCGCCTTCGATTTCATAAAACTGGCCCTCTGAAAATAACAAATAATTTCGGTTTTGATATAAAATATTAAAATTAATAATTTCTAATTAATGACAAAGATTAAGCTTATTTTCTATTCATATAAGATCAAAATTTCACTGGATTATGTGATTGAGTATTAATTTCAATTTAGCAGTTTGACTTGCAAGAGCAGACTAATGCCTAAATCGGATTAAAATGAAAAATTTTTGATTAATAAAATAAATATCTATAAACACTGTTATATAAGAAAAATTAAAAGAAATAATATAAAATTACAATAGAAAAATAGAAAATAAATTAAAATTAATCGGAAATTAAGGCTTTGGTTAAATTATCACACACGTGTTGAAAAAAAAAAATTTTAAAAAAAGATCTTGATCGGGAATTCGGATCCTCTGATGAGAGTAATTCGTTTTCTTCGGAAATCAGGAACAACGGACTCGTCTTGCGGGATGGTCACATCCCATAATAACTCATTGAGTTCGGAGTCGGTTTTCACAGCGAATAGAATATGTACCGGGATGATACGTCGTTGATCGTCATATCGTGCCACCTGACCCGATAAGCCCAACATCTCAGTGCAGAGATATTGTAAAACGGCGCCAAGGAAGACAGGGGCATCGGAGGCCATGGATGTACCAAAATACCCGCGCCTTAAACCGCGATGAACCCGACCAACCGGGAATTGGAGACCGGCACGTTCACTCCGAGATCTCCTCTTCTCTTTGCTTTTAACTTTCTTTGGCAACGATTTCTCATCATTCTTCTTCCTTCCCATTTTAAATGATAGACAAAACAGAGAAGTTCAACAAACAAACGCCCAGACGCTAATGAAGCTTCGCAAAGGCTTCAGTCCATATTCCAAAGAAGAAAACAATCAGCTGGCAAATTTATTATGCGAATTTTTAAATTAACTCTCCTCGCAAAAATTTCTATAAATAACTTTTTAAAAAAGTAAAAATTTTAACTAACTTAAAAAGCTATTAAATAAGTGTAGAATTTTCTTGAAATAATATTTATTTTCAAAAAATAAAAAAATAAAAATATATAAATTTTCTTATATTATTTTTATATATATTGTAAATTTAATTTTTAAACATAAATTTATAAATTTTTTTAAAAAGAACTTGAGTTAAAGGTGAGAAAATTCAAAAGGATTCCCCGGAATTTATCGCATATGCATAGATTAGCAGCATCGGCGAGTTCCCAAGTGAAAATTTAAATTTCCAATTACAACTTTTAATATAGTAAACAATACACAAAATCGTTCGAATTGTTCTACTTTACTTTCCAAAATACTTACTATATATTAATAAATATTATTTATTGGTATTAAAACACATTGTGATCTCGAAATACGACCCAGGGTGTGTGTCGAATATATATCGACAATATTTTTTGCGGGGTTTTTAACCTCAAATAATGGCCCATTTACGTTTCATGATCCAAGGGCTAGATGATAACTCATCCTGATTAGTAAAATTTATTTAAATAAATATGGAATATCTTAATTGATTAATAATGAAATTGTTTGAAAGATTAAATGGCCTCAGATGCCGAGTCTTCAAAAAAAAGACCGAAAAACTTAATTTTCCAAAAGGATTAAAACGTTTTTTCTAGAAAATTTTTTTAACATGAATACAATTTTTTTTAATTTATACCTTTTATAGCTTCGAAGGCCATATAGATTTTTACCAGTTAGTGGATCTTGCCTAGGCAAAGAGATTCAGTAACCAAGATCTTTGATAAGCAAGGCACTGCTGAACCTGAAAGGCTCAGAGGAAGTTTTTTTTAAGACTTTTTCGGCATCGGAGGCCATTTAGACTCCGTCCTTATTTATTTAAATTAATTGGTAGCCAATATAATTTAAATAAATTTTTGGCGCTCAGGACGGAAAGCGAATTACTGACTTTTTGTACGTGAAACCAGACTTCTAGCTCAACACCAAGGGACATGGCAGGAACAAGTGTTGAATGGCTATGGAGAGCCATCGAAAATAAGTTTTTTCTCAAAACAATAAAGTATTTGTAATAATTGCCACATAAGCTAAGTTAAGACTAAAATAAAAAAATATTTTTACTTTTGTGAACAGTACAGGGTGGCGCAAAAAGAACGTATGTATTTCAAAAGTGCTTTTTCCTTAAATTTTAATATAACAAATTTTTATTACAACAAATCTGTAATATGTCTAGTGCTTCATGGTAACTCTCACTAGACTCTCTATACTACCTCCAGATGAAATGGGGAAGTCGCAGGCCTCTCACTTCCCAAGTACTACCCATTTCAAAAACTTCAGTTCTTTTTGTATATATCAATAATTAATACAAATAATGATCTGTAACCTTTTCATTACGAGGACCCACCAGCACTGAGGAGCAGGCGCGAGTAAAAATATATTTCAGAGAGAGAAAAATTTTTAGCCAATATAAAGAAATAAGGGGGCTTGAAACATGAATATGTCTAAAAAAAATCAGAAAACAGAATTTTTTTAACAAAAAATTTTTGTGAATCTTCTGTGATACACCAACCATTTGTTGATAATCCCGAGAATAGAAGTTTTTTCATGTGCTAATAAAAGATAGATATATACGGAACTGGAGTTCTAGATGGGGGCAATAAGATTTAGGGTGAGGGAGGCTAAATTTATTTGCTATCACCTATTTCATTCATATTGTTTCGTTTCACCCCCAGAACTCTTTCTGTGGGAAATACCCTTGAAAATAAAAATACTCTCACTTTCGCTTCCATCCTTGTCTTATAATAAAGTCATATTAAAAAGGTTAAAGAATTTTCAGCTGACTTTCAGAGGTCTGACATTTAGTGATGTACACATTTTTTGTTCAGATTGTATATGATGATTTTACTCATTAGACAGTGATGTGATGAGAGTGGTATCTGTATTTGTGGCTTTAGCTTGATTATGAAAATATTTGATGTGAGTCCCAGTTTATTAGAGTTCAGTGGTGAAATTATTGTTCGACATAAAATAAATATTTTTATTTATGGGTAAGGGATAATTAGATTTTAGGGATTTTTGGACTATCCGTTACTAGTTTGATTATGAAAACACTTGTTTAATTTATTGTTTATTATAAATGGTGTTTTATATGATTTGATTAGCATGTTTGGTGTAAAAGATGGCCAAAATGGCTAAGCGCCGAAGACCAATTAATTTTGAAATTAAATTAACATATTTGGTGGCAATTAATATATAGGCATTATTTTTGAAATATTAATGTCAATTATTGTTTGTTTTCGAAGAATGACAAACAACACATTAGAACACTATACAAAATGTCAAATATTAAAGAGCCAACTAATGGGCTGGATTGTTGTAATCAAGCAAGAATGAACCTCGAAACATGTTAAAAGGATAATGGAATTTTAATATCTTTTAAATTTAAAAATAAGTTTACTTCGGTGTTATTAACTTATTAAGTACACTCCTTAAATACTAATGTTGCTTTTTCTATTTTCAGCATCTAAACCAATATAGTATTTATTAATAAATAATTCAAATTTGGAAAAAAATGTTAGTCAGCAATTGGTATATTTATTATCAGCTAAACTAAGTAAACTGGAACGCTTGCGCCTATACTTTCTCTAACGCAGGAGGCTCGAAACTTTTTCGTCGCGGTCTGAATTGGAAAAGAAGAAATTTTTTTTGATCGACCAAATTACTTCACATTTTAAACTATTTTCTCCAATAAGCGACTTATTAATCAGATTTTGATTTGATTTGATAATTATATCATTCTCTAAAAAGTATGAACAAAGAGATACTTAGAAATGGAGATAAAATTAGGGTTTGAAAATAATATAGGAAGAGCTGCAGGCTGCAGCCAGGAAAAAGAGCCTATAATTATAAAAACTTTCGGACATTTCGGCATAGATTCCCTCATACCATCTTCAGCCTTTTAAAGAGTATAAATCAACAAAGACACATGTAAATTTAAAAAAAGTTTTTAGGTATTGTTATACAAATGATAAAAATTCATATGTATTGTATATAATCAATGAATGTATAAATGAGCCGACAGGTGATACTTCAGAGAGAAAAGCTCATATTATTAGAATATTTTTGCATAATCACCGATCTGATTTTATCCGGATGAAAACAGCACTCGGGCCGAATCCGGCTCGCGAGTCATTTTGGAGTCTCCTGCTCTAAGGGAAGCATCCATACCGACAGAGATAGTACTAAGGCCAATGTGTGCATACGTAAAATCATCATGTACTGTACGGTTTGAACAAGAAGTTTATTTAATAACAAATGTCAGCAAAAGAGAAAATTCTTTAATTTTTGGATCATGATTTAACTGTAATACATGGACAGAGATGGCCATTGAGTGCTCTCATTTTTAACTCGGTTTTGTAGGGTTGATGACCATTCCAGTTAATTAAGTGATCCGAATCCACATCCACTAGCTTATCAATGTTACATCTCTAATCTTGGCTATAATTGAATGGGCAGATGTGATATCTCTTCAAGCGAACCCATTAATAATAAAGATAAGATTTCTTTAAGAGAAAAATTTTATTATGAAAAAGTCAGCTAATATTTACAAGTAGACTTATAAAGCATACCTTAAAAATTAATATATGCATAAATTTTTTTTTAACGATAATTTTAAAATAATTACATTAAAATTAAATATAATTATATATTTAAATGATTTTTTTTCTTATGTACTGTACATATATATTCTTTTTAATAAGATATTTTTAAAAAAACAAGTAAAAAATTATTATCTATGTTTTTTTGAAAATATCTCCCTGAATTATATATATCAATTTATATATGATTTTTATTCTGTTTGGAATGCAGAATTTGTACTTTCGTCTTTGTTCTGCTCAGTTTCTTCGGACTCTTTTGATGGGTCTGTTGATTCAGGTGGCGTGGCTTCTTTTATTTCTTCTTCCTCAACAATTGGTTCTTTTTCCTCTGTGTTTTCATTTTGTTCTTGTAGTTCTTCTTGTTGTTTTTCGGCTGTCTCGTCGGCGTCAACAATATTATCTGTTTTGATTTCTGAGGGATCTTTAGATTGGGGAGTTTCTGTTTCAATTGACGAAACCTCCATTGGCTCTGGTGAATTTCTCTCATCTTTTAATGTTGTTTGTTGGACATCACCACCTTCTTCTTCTTCTGTTTTGCCTTCTTCTATTTTTGAATCGTTTATCTCTGACGGCTCCATGGTAATGTCATTGACATCTTCACCGTCTAAAATTGTTGATGTCAACACTAAAAAATATAGCAATTATAAATAAAATATATTAAATAATTTATATTTATGATAATTAAAAAAAAAAACTAAAATCTAAATCATTCACTATTTCTGTTCTTAATAAAATAAATAAATATAACCCGTTTAAAAAACTATTGAATATTTTTAATTTTAAGTTTATAAATTTTATCTTTTCAGCATCAGAGACCATATAAATTTTAAAGAATTTAATTATATTATTTTTACGCAATTAATATTCCGACATATTTATAAGTTAGTTCCAAAAGCATCAGCATCAACAAAGTCAGGTGGTTCAGAGTATGCGCCATACACAGCGCGCATGGTCCAAACAAACGGTTGAAAATTAATTTTGGAACAAACTCTGAGCTTTAGAGAAGAAAGTTGGGCAAAATACTTTTCAGTTTTCTGTTCAGACGAATTGTTTTTACAAGCTCATAACTAATTTATTTTTTAGACCATAAAGGGCCACAGAAAGGATTGAGAAATAGTAAGTGATGATATATATTTATTATGAAAAAAATCATACCATCATTATCTTCATCTTCCATTTGAGCATCAGGAAGATTCTCTTTATCTTGAGGTACATCATCTACAAGAGTTGGTTGGGGTTCAGCTGGGATTCCTTGCCTCCATCGACCGCGTTTCTCAATTGCCTCAAGTTCTATTTTTAAATCATCTCGTTTCTTATCAATCACTTCTGCAAATCGTTCAAACAGATAATTAATAAACTATTCTCTTAGTGTGATATTCATTATTATATGAAAAATTAATAAATAATTTATACTCAATTTTGGATTAAAAGCATTCCAAAATCTTCAAAGTTTAGTTTTAAAGAGTCCCAGAGCGATTTGTATTGTAAATTATCTTCTCTAATAATGAATCTCTTGTTAAAATTTAAATTTCCTTAGTTAGATTAGAAATTTTTTTTAAATGAATAAAAAAAGATGTAAAAAAAATGAATTCCACATAATTGCAAAATATTTCCAAAGGTGAAAACAAAAGAAATACTTTCCGATATTAAAAATCAAAAGAAACAAGTGGAATATTAATTAAGATTTTTTATGTATTTATTATACGCTATTTTAAAAGTACACAATCAGAATAATCAAAAAGAAATGTATTTGGACTTTGTTCAGAACACCAAAGGTTGAAAAAAGAAACGGAAATAATTGGTATCTTTTGGATAAATGATATAAAATTAAAATAAAGGGCCGGATTAAGTAGGAGATTAAATAAAAATTCAAGTCACTAGAGTTTGACTGACCCTGATGAACTTAGTAGAAATTTGAAAAATATTTTGTTTTCAAGACTGAGTTTGTATTTTTAATATCGTGAAATAATTCTCTTTCAATATTTTTTATAAAAAAGAAAAATAAAAAGTTGAAATGCTATTGCCGAAGTTAAATTTTAGTGGGAAAATTAGGCAGTAAAAAAAAAAATTGCAAAATCTATTGTAGTGTCTTGAACTCTTGTAATATATCATTATAATTAGATAATAAAGAATATTTTATAAAAGAAAAAATAATTGTGATAATTGAAAATGATTGATAATTAATTATTCCATTAAAGTATAATTAAATTAAATTAAAAAGATGTATTGTCTAGGCCTAAAAGTATATTTTATAACTAGATTAGGTGAGTTAAGGAGTACTAAGGAGAAAACTTACTTTTAATTATTTCTTGACTAGCTGCCAATTTTTCTTGAGATTTTTCATTATGTAACTTAGGACAATAAAAAATATTCGGTTTTGTTTTTGATTGTATAAAATTTAAAAGATATTTTTGTTTTAGTTCCCAATCATCGTGCTAAAAAAAATGAGATAGTTAATAAAAGAAAAATATAAAATATTGTTTAATCACAATTGCATAATAGTTAGCTGAGTCGATTGTATAAAGCAGCAGTCTCCAACCTTAATATGTGCGCGAGCTACTTTCGGAGTTAAAATTATCTGGTGAGCTACTCGTTACAAAAAATTTACTTTTTGCTTATACAACATTATTTATATTTACAACCAAAAAGTCTATTAAATCTTTTAAAATATTTAAAATTATATATTTATATTAAAATAACGAATGTTGCGAGCTACCAAACATGACTCGGCGAGCTACCGGTAGCTCGCGAGCCCCGGGTTGGCGACCGCTGGTATAAAGCATAAGATATTGTTAGGAGATCTAAATTAAGAGGGGTGGACTAGGTGGTGTAGCTAGGTTAGGAAAATAACGAACGCTTTTTAGGGCTATGGAAGCAATAAAAATAAAAAAAATAAAAAACTCTTTTCTTTAAATTGCAAAAAAATGAGGAAAATAATTTTTTGCATTATGGAATATAATAAATTCTTACTTCTTTTATTCGAACTAATTTCAGTTCAATCTTTTTTATTTCTGCTTGTTTTCGTTTCCGTTCTTGAAATAATTCTTGTCTTTCTTTCTTCAATTCTTCTTTCTCCCTTTTAGCATTTTCTTCCAATTTCTTTTCTACTTGAGCTCTTTTGTCTTCCTATTTAAAAAACAAGAATAAATATTAATATTAAAATATTCGATTATTGCAAAAATAATGTCCGTTTTTGTTATGTCAAATTTTAATGTATTTTTTACTAATAAAGTTTTGCAAAAATGTTGTCAAGTTATATATTATTTTAAAGGGCATTACCTGCCCTATCTATCTGTGCTAAAAGTTTTACTTTTAACCACAGTTTACAAAAGTTGTTTATCTTTTTGTTACAGATGGAAATATCAGAAATTCGCGCAATTTTTTTGTATGAATTCAAATTAGGCACAAGAGCGGCAGAGCCGAAAAGTTAACCAGGCTTTTGATGAGGGTACTGCTAATGAAATAACTGTATGTCGTTGATTCGAAAAATTTCGGAATGAAAGGGACGGGGAGGGTCGGGGTCGGCCTGGCGCTGTCGATAATAGACACCTGAAGCAAAGCAAATTGTTGGAGCTGACCCATCGAAAACGACTCGAGAACTTGAAGAAGAGATGCAAGTTCACTATTCGACTATTGATCGCCATTTGCTTGAGCTGGGAAAAGTGAAAAAGCTCGACAAATGGGTTTCACATGAACTCACAGAAATGAACAAAAATCGTCGTTTTGAAATTTGCTCTTCTCTTCTTTTGCGCAACAAAAATACCCATTTATTGATCGCATTGTGACCTGTGATGTGAAATGGGTGCTCTACAATAACAGAAAACGTTCGGGTCCTTGGTTGGACAAAGATGAAAAGCCAAAACACTTTTCCAAGCCGGATTTGCACCTGAAAAAGGTCATGTTAACTGTATGATGATCTTGTGCAGGCTTAATCCACTATAACTTCTTAAAACCGGGTGAAACAATAACTGCCGAGAAATCGATGAAATGCACCAGCTTTTGAAAAAGCAGTGTCCAGCATTGATAAATAGAAAAGATCATGATAACTCACTCCCACATATGTTGCACGAGTCATCCTACAAAAATTGAACGAACTTGGATACGAAAGTCTCCCTCATCTCTATTAATCGCCAGATCTCTCCCCGACTAATTTTCATTTGTTCGCACATTTAACTAACTTTCTAGATCGGAGAGTGTGCCAGTGTATCAGACCTATGCCGAAATTACGTTTAAAGATTTCATCGAATCTAGAGAACCGGACTTTTTCGTAAAAGGCATTAATAAGCTCTTATCACGTTGGCAAAAATGTATAAATCAAAATGGTTCTTACTTCGATTAAAACAGTTAAGTAGAACTGGAGATTTTTGTGTTTAAAGTTTTGCATTAAAAATGGACATTATTTTTGCAACAACCGAATAAATTTATAGATAGAGTGATAGAAAGAAAAAGCTGAAACTAAAAACTTTAATTTCCCAAAAAATAATGATATTATATTAATTATCATGTGAGTCTATGAACGTACAAGTTGATTTAAAGTCAGCATTCTATTTTCTTAAAATTAAGAAAAAACTTTCTTTAGAGCATTTCATTATAAAGAATACATAATTTTTTTATACTTTATATTATAAAATTTATTTGAGAGAATTACAGCCTGGTTTTAAAATTAATAATAAAAGGAAAAGACAACCAATAAGAGTGTCAGGCAATAAACTAAAAATTTAATAAAATAACGTGATCTCCGGGGTGTTTTAATTGCTGACGCTCAACAAAGTATGATATCTTAATACAATTGCATCTCGGGGTGTCGAGATAAAGTCGACTTTGTATCTATCAATAGATGTATTAAGTTTAAAGGGGTACTACT
This sequence comes from Anisolabis maritima, assembly GCA_010014785.2. Taxonomy (NCBI): domain Eukaryota; kingdom Metazoa; phylum Arthropoda; class Insecta; order Dermaptera; family Anisolabididae; genus Anisolabis; species Anisolabis maritima. The sequence continues at coordinate 15,017 of JAAAKE020099922.1, forward strand.
GTATTAAAATTAAATAAATAAATAAACATGCCTTATGTTTCATTTTTGTTTCTTCTTGTCTAAAACGTTGTAATGTTCCAAGGAGTGCTCCAAACATTCGTCGATTTCTGAAAGAAAAAAATTTTAATTTAAATTTTGGTTATTGGATGGGGTGAGGAGGGGAAGGTTCAATCAAGTTTGTCTAGGATTCGACCCCTGGGGGTGTTTTCAAAACAACAAAAATTATTTTTATAACTAGAGACTCAATTTTTGTACAGTAACAAGCCAGAAAGGAAAGAAAAAAAATTCTTAAGTTTTTATCCGAAATATAAAAGCAAAGCATTGTTTATTTATATAATGAAGTAAATTCCGGAAAAAATTTCCTTTGAAGGGATAAATCTAATAATGAGAAACAGCCAATTTTTATTTAATGAAACCTTATAGACACAAGAGCTTGAAGTATTTATGGGTTCATGTTTAATTATCTGCTCTAGTTTTGGAAAATTGTGAAAAAGTGGTAGTAAAAATAGAAAACCAGTATCTGATTTATTTCAATAGATATTTAGACAATAGTTGGTACCTAGTAAGAAATAAAAAAAAAATCAATAAAATTCTGCTACTTTTTAACAACTATGATGGTATCTTAAAATTTATAATGGAGGTGAAAAAAGGAAATAAATTAAATTTCCTAGACATTTCAATCATTAGAAATAAAGAAAGATAACAGGTTGTCCTTCGATTGGTATCAAAAACTAGATAGGAGCAGTAGATTATTGCACTATAAATCAGAACATTTGATTTCACATAAAATAAATGTAATAAAAAATCTCGAAAATAGAATATGTCTGATAGGCATTTCTAGGAAAAAAATATGGAGAAGATAAGTGAAAAAGGCTATCCCGTCTGGATTGTTAGGAAAATAATAGAATCGATCAAATAACTAACCGACACCTTCCTAGGGCTGTACAAATTGAAGAACCAAATGAAATTAAGCATTTCAGTTTGACTTATGAAGCAGGAATTGTCTATCAGCTGAAAAACGTTTTAGAAAGCTCGGTCATAAAAATAAATTTTAGACCAACACTAAATATTAGGAGATTTCTCAATCGAAAACCTCCTACACTCCATCTAAACAACAACTGTCTAATCTACAAGATAGAGTATAATGGAGACGAAACTGATGAGATTTGTGATAAAATTTATATTGGTCAAAGCAAAAGGGCTCAAGAAAAAAGAATCAAAGAGCATAAAGACAGCCTAGAAAAAAATCCAAACACACCATTGACAAAAATGCATTACTTTGATTTCGCTGAGCCAAAAATTCTAATATTTGAGAATAATGATTTCAAAAAAGAAGAAAAAATTATCTTTATGTATACTCAACATAGATAGGGCAGTAAACACAAAACAACACACCGAAAAAATGAGCATTACATACCATAATATCATTGTATGGCTTAAAAGTCACCTTAATTATAAAAACAACAATTATGATAGTTGTTTACAGAAAAAAAAAAAAATAAGGGGAAAACTAAAAAAATTTTTCGGAATAAAGAAGAATTTTCTTCATATGAATTTGGTTAATTTATTATGAATATATAAAAAATAATAATAATTGTTGTTATATAAGGGAAAATATAGTAAGAAATCGGGAAGAGAAAAAAAATTCGAGGTCTATGAACTAATTGAAAGACAAAAAAATATTATTGAGAGACTACTTATTTATATCTTATAAAGATAATCCATGTAAAATAATTTTTTCAGAACTGAGAGCTGGCGTGTTTGGATTTTTTTTCTAGGCTGTCTTTATGCTCTTTGACAAATATATTTTGACGAAACGTTATCTTAATAAGTGAATAAAAAAAACAAAAACAAAGACTGTAATACATTATTTCACAACCTAATTTTATTTATATCAGAATATTTTCTGCATTGTTTCTTCACTTTCTTACTTGTTTGTTACTGCATAAAAATCCGGTCTCTTATTTATACCTCTCAAAAAATTTTAATTTAATTTCAAATGAAATAAAAGATTTTATATATTTCGAGGCTAAAAGAAATAAGACAAGATTTTTTTTATATCTTTTGGAGTTTGTTTAATTTTAAACTATCTATTAACTTAAACTAAAATATTTAAACATTTTTTTTCCCTTCAATAATTGTTTGATATTTTTTAATAATGGGATTTTAAGTTGTTTTTTTAAAGTCTTTTTTCAGCATCTAAGGCCATTTAGACTTAATCCTTATTTAATTAATTGCAAGCCAATTTAATTTAAATAAATTTTTGTCGCTCAGGACAGGAAGCGAACCATTGACTATTGCTACTTGAGGCGAGACCTCTTCCTCTGCACCAAGGGACAGGGCATATTTAGGTAATAAATAATGAATAAAAGAAAAAAAAAGTTTATTCTTTGAATGACAATATCAAAAAAGAGAAAGTACCTGGCATTGTTCTTTTCGTCTTTTGATTGAGCTGCTAGAGCTTCTTGTCGAGAAGGTGGTTCTTTACAAGTTGCTATCACACGCGAAGAAATTATTGGCTAAAATTAAAATTAAAAAAAATTTTATAGCTATAAATTTTAATCTTAGGATAGATAAATACTCACTTTATTTGGTAATTCATCTTCATCGCCACTATCGCCTTCACGTTTATTTCTTAACGGTCCAGATAACCTAATTGGAAAAATAAATATCATAAGTCACAAAATCCTCTAATAATAAAAAATAAAAAAATATAGAAAAAAGGGATCAGTCAAAATGAAAAGCTTTTATATGCTTTTTGATCTCGGAGACGTTTTTAGACAAATTGAAAATGGCTCCAAAAGGAGAGTCGAAACGTCGATCAACGCGGACCAACCCGTGAAAACACTATTCCATATTTGTCCAACCGCGGAAACCTTCCAGATCATATATATATATAAAGAGTTAATATTTTTGAAATTCATGTACTTCTACTAATTAATTATTAAGACAAAACAAATGATGGCGGATATACCTTTATTAAAGCACCAAAGTTTAGAAAAAAATAGACTATTTAATAAATATTATATTTTGCCACATATTTCATATTAAAATATTTTAAATGGAATGAGAACAATTTTCGCTAAAATTTAGAAAATATAAATTTCGTGATCTTAGAATATTTATTACCTTAAATTCATAAATTGAAAAATGAGGCACTCGCAGGGGTCGAACTCTCGTTCTGTCATGGCCCGTGAATGTTTTAACCCATAAACTTAAGCACCTTTTATGTGTTTAAGATTTTTGAGTTGACATATAGGCAAAAAAATTGATATTTTCCAAAATTTAGGAAAAATTGTTCCCATTCCATTGAAAATCCTCATTTAGGGGCCAGATAACCTATAAATTCTAACCGATTAGCATAGTAACGATCTAGAGATGTTAATTTAATCAAATTTCTTCTCTATTCTTCGTCTATATAAGTCCACTCAAAAATCATAAACTCGTAAGAGATGCTTTATAAAACACCACGGAAGAACGAGGGTTCGACTTCTGCGAGTGCCTCATATTTTCAATTTACGAGTTTAAGGTAAATTTCCTAAGATCGCGAAAAAAATTAAATATTTTTGGTTAGTCTTTAAAAAAAAAACCTGAAAGAAGTTTTAATTAATTTTAAACTCGCTTCATCTGGCTGCGTTAGTG
>JAAAKE020099933.1:0-18658 GCA_010014785.2 Anisolabis maritima
CTCACTTTCAGGATGAAGAAATTATTCTTTTAAATTCTTATTTCGACAAAAAACCCATTTTAATATGAATAGCATTTTTTTTATTGGATGTGAGCACCTCTCCTCTCACATCCTCATATCATTTATTTCTAGTTGAAATTTTTGTCAGTCTTTTTAGCACACCTTAGAAAGGTTTGAACTTTAATCTTTAATGTAGAATCATGTTGTAGGTATCCACACTATTTTGAGGTGGAAAATGATTAATAAAATTAAAGATTATCTAATTTATTATTTTTTTCTTCAAACCAATTTTTCAATTCCCAAGAATTCTAAGATTCAAGGATATTAATTTAATTTTTAAAAATACTTCATTTATAATTATGGTAGAATAGAATGTGAGTGGGCAATTACGTTTGCTTAAGGAAAAAGTGGCCGAGAGTATAACAATGTAGTTTTATTATTCTATAATAATTTATAACTTGACTTATACAAAACAAAAAAGTACTTTGTTATAGTTACAATTAAAAAATCTGGTGTGACTAATCGCACATAACATAACTTTGTCTTACCTATTTAGGTAGGAGAAAGTAATGTGATGTGCTGTCACAGGTTTTTATGTCGACGTATTTTTTCGTTATAATATTTACATATACCAGAACCCAGTTTTTTGCCAGTAGCAGTAGTTTTTTCATTCCAAATTTAGTCCTAGGTCAATATTTATAAATATATTAAAAAATTTAATTAGCAACTAAATCTTGTTTAATATCAAATTAAATTAAAATATTTTGTTACCATTTCTTTAATCTTTTCCATGGGATTCTTAAAGTGTTAATACATTTTAAAGATAATCAAGAAGTTAATTGATATACAACTTTTAATCATTGGAGCCGATTTTGAGGAAATAACTAAAAAAGCACATCAGTAAAATACTAGTATTCTTTGGCCGATTTTATTTAAAACCTGCGACATGGGTACTTAACTTAAATATCAAACCTCCAAAATTTTTTCGATATTTTTACACACAGACACACAGGCAGACCATTTTGCGAGACCCAGTTTTTAGCCTCAGGGGACCTGAAAACGTGTATTTCAGTTGAAATCTCGACATCGAATTTTTTTAGGATCCCAATACTTTCCCTATACTATATATATATATATATATCAATAAGAGAGAATACACTACATTGTGACCCCACTGGTGAGCCCCCCCCCTCCCCTTAACTATTTGCTTGTTACTCCATCCCTACTTTTTGTTTTTTTTTCAATCTTCTTTTCTAAAATAAACTTCCAGAAAGGCTGTTTTGAATCGGAACTTGGCTTGAAATGCGACGTTACACTTTAACGTTTATCTCAATCCGTCCCTGACTGATGTTGATTCATTTTGTTCGTTGTGACCTTTTAACCTACTGACGTTTCTTTTTGTTTATATTATTTGATATCTAATCGAAAGAAAAAATAAAAAAAATATAATTAGTTATTATTTCCTTATACTTGTTAATAATAAGTTTTATCTTTTTTTTATTTTGAAAATTTTTGAAATAGCCATTCTAAAAAATAGAAAATGGTGGCAGAGTATGAGATAATAAATAATTTAATCTCCATAAACAAGCTGTTTTCAACTTTTTAAATTAGATTAAGATTTAATGCGGGCCTATACCCCCCTCCCCTATTTATCTAGTTATATTTCTTCAATATAAATAATAATAAATTCTAGAAAAAATTATTTACTTTGCTGGTTTATGAATTTAGATTACCTTTAAGTCTTTTATTTATTTATTTTTCAATTCCCTTGTCTGATTTCCATGAGAGATTCCATTCTACACCCTAATATTTGATTTAATGAGGAAGGGGGGGGGGGGAGCTCTGACATAGAATGACTAGAAGAAATGCCAGTCTTCGCTCAGGTAACTCCTCGATATCATTCACTGACTAAGTGTGAGCTCCTTAAAATATTTTTAAAACTTAAGTTTTTTTTAATTATCAACAAATATATTTAAACCTACATCCGCTAAATATACATATATATCATGAAATCAGAGGTGTCGCCAAGGAGGGATGTGGCGACTCTGCCCCCTCCTCCCAGGTCGCCTCGAATGGGCAAAATAACATCTATTTTTTTCATTAAAAAAAAATTAAACGATTTCTCGGGTTTGACAAATTTTTGATTCTCTCCCCTCCCTCTAAAAATGTCTTAGCTGCGTCACTGCATGCAATAACCTACTACTACTCACAAAATTTTTCTAGATCCTGGATTTAAATAAAGTCAGAAAAGTAAAAAGTTTTCTAAAATATTAAATTTTATTTTATAATTTCTTGCTTTTATGAATTTCTAAGCAATGCAGTCAGAATGTAATGATTAAAATCATTTATATTAGCCTTTATAATTATTTCTTACTTACCCCCCCCCCCCAAGTAATGGAGATGTAGTATTTAGGCATAGACCATATAATAGAGTCTATTAGAGAAATCATTTTCATTAAATTTACCTCATTTCTAAGATCGGCCTGAAACAGATTTTCTGAAAAATGTCGCAAGTTGAAAATTAAGAGAAAGTAAAAAACGAATGTTTAAAAAAAAACATTTTAACATAATTAACTGTTTAAAGAAAACAGGTTTATTGAATAAATTTTTTTACACATTTCAACAACAGATTTTTTATGTAACAAAATGGTTTACAGAAGTCATCATAAATTTCCATTTACACTGGTTCATATACAATTTTCTATTATTATTCTGCTAATTCATAACGTGTTGACTTCTGAAGCGTTAGCTATACTAAGCAGGCTTAAGGATACCATTTTTTGGACGATTTGGTCTGGAATTCGATAGGAAATGATCAAGAAATTTTTTAATTGGCTTTGTGCGTAGGAGCCAACTCACATACCGACTTCTGTAAAACCAACCAACGAAAAATAGAAATCCCAAAGCATTTGAAAATTTTTGTTTTTTTGTTTTTTTTTTTCTTTCTAACATTTGATGTAAATATTAATAGAGAGATAAATTTCAACGCCTTTTAAATATAATATGAATATTTTTTTTTTACATTCAGCTCAGAACCTTGAATTATTGGGATAATATTAATATATATCGCTAGTAAATTTGAATCATATATTGATTTTGAATAACTATGTCCAATTTATGGGCGGTTCATAAGAGAATGGCCGGAGAATGGTCCTGAGCTATAACGGCTTTATAACGGTTAGCAATACAGAGCATCGAACTGCAAGAATTTTCTTGCTGTAGCATTTTGGATTTTTTTTCTTTACAAAGCCAAATAAAAAAAAAAATAGAGTGTCAAGAGTGAAAGAGGTAGATAGCCATGAAAAAATATTTTCTAAAGGAGAAATGAGAAAATGTGGTGTGAAAATTCAAAAATGGAATTAGAAACATGGTGTCCAATTCAGAAGGGGAAAAATTGCATTTAAATTTATAGAACATTAATTTTAAATAATCTCGTATGATTATTTTGCAATTATATTTTGTTAATTTTTTTCTCTCAGATTCTAAATAATTTTTGGTTCTATAGCTTCCCAGCCTTTTATATATTTAAAATAATTTTTCTAAATAAAGAAAAACTTAATTGAAATTTATAATAATACAATTATAATTTAATTTGCTTATTAAGTTTTAATGATTTTATACTTTATAATAATGATCTCATTAATGCTTTTAATTAATGAAAATAAATAAGTCATAAAAACCAAATTAAAAATTATTATTCGAATCTCTCTAATCCATGTCCCTTCCAATTGTTCCTGCGTGAAATTAGGAAAAATATTGCGCGACCTGTAATAATGTCCTTTATGATCGTAATTCCAAGTTGATTATGAGTTGAAAACAATGTCCTACCACAAATCTTTAAATTAATTACTTTTAGGAATCGAGAATGAAAAAATGGATTGGTTCGCCAATTCTTAGCATCTGGACTATTTAGACTGGAGTTCTAAATTTTGTTGGAATTTTTTCGTTTCCAAAAAACTTCCTTTTTTTTTAAATCTCTTCAGTTACTGAGATCATTTAGAGTTAAATTTTAATTGCATATTTTTATTATCGATACATATTATCCAGGCATAATTATTTATTTATATTGATTGGTATCCAATTGATTTAAATAAATTTTCACCGGAGTGCCTGAGATTCGAACCCACCAGCATCCCTTGACTTTAAAGATTATAACTTATCCTCGGGATGGAGAAAAAAATCTTCCTTAAATCATAATTCTTTTTTCCTCTTCCTAGAAAAGGACGTCCAAATTTAGATAAATTTAAACACCACATTTAAAATGATACCTAATCAACAGTGCAAAGGGGAGCAGTTAAATGAATTTTAAATTCGAATGGAATTATATTGCGAATCAGGTGTGGGCGGAAAATAAAATGAGAAAAAAGATTGGTACTAACGTTATATGCGGTAATTTGAGGAAGACATAATGACTATAGATATTCCCAGGGATCCGATTTTGAAACATCACAGTCATTTAATAAACTCAAGAAGAAATACAAAGAAAAAAAAAAAACAACGAGCCTAGATTTACATATTTTACATTCGACAAATTTTTTTGTATTTTTGTTTTTTTTTCTTTGTTTGCATCTACATGATTTGAGATGACTTCTGAGTTTTTTTTTTAACATTTATATTCTAATAATTGATTGTTCTGCATTTTGTAGATACAACACTTTATTAACATAAATAGTTCACACATTAATTTTTTTAAAAGCAAAATTTTATGAAATAGTTTATTATGACAATGAATAAAAAAATTAAAAAAAAAATGCTGTGTTGAACCAGAATGTCTTCCTGGATTGAGGTCGGTATATTATGTTTATATAAATAATATTGAAAATTTATAATCATATCATTATCAAAGTCAATTTTTTAAAATTAATATTATTTTAATCTACAGTATTTACAATTAAAATTATATGAAAAAATTGATTTTTAGACATGACAAAACTTTTAAATATTTTGATTACCAATTATCTCGTTTCATTTAAACTTCACCAGCTCACATGCTCAGGTCGGCTCTTAAAATTATTAAATATTTTTATATTTTAAGTGGCTACAATTGCAAAGATATGCTTATAAGAAATTCTTTTTCTCGTTTCTGAGAGGTAGATTCTTTTATTATATTTAATTTAATTTCCTACAAAAAATTATCTTTACAATATAAAATATTTAAATATTTTCATATATTCTACAGAATTAATTTGTAGTAAAATAAGAAACGTTATAATAATTATTATTATATCCTAGCTTGTTAAACAAGGTTTAATTTGAAAGATAGACAATCCAAATAAATTTCTTAACAATAAATCCACACTATATGAATATTTTTAATTAAATTTGAAAAATTTTATATAACAGAAAAATTGATTATTAGTATTTCAGGACTTCCTTTTGGGTCGGATGACTTCCTTTAAAAATACAAATATTAACTCTATTTTCCAAGCGATGGTTTGATATTGTATTCCCTGGCTGATCCTACGAGTCTAAAACTACATTTTTATTTAAAACTAGCAAAAAAAAAAAAAAAAAATAAAAAGATAAAAAAATAAAAAAATAAAAAATAAACAAATAAAAAAAGAAGATATAAATTTGTAATGATTTTTTTTCTATCCCTTTTTTTAATGGGAGAATATAGAAAAACAATGAAAGTCCGAAATTCGCAGAGTTAGGTAGAGAACATTATGTACACTATATTCTGAAAATTCTGGTCGTAAGGCGAACATAATCAAGAAACGAAAGTGTAAAAATTTAAAAAACCAATCATGGCTGCTAGCCTTAATTTATTTTTACACCCTTTGTATTAGATATCATCTGTAAATTTCTTCACTTTTAAATAAAAATATTTTAGGGAAGAAAATTCAAATGGTTTTTAAAATTCTTAAAAAAAAAAAAAAAAAAAAAAAAAAATAGAAGCTTACTTACTACAAGTAAATTTAATCAAAACGAGCGTATTTTTTTAATTGGCCCTCCTCCTCCTTAACAATTACTAAGAAATAGTATTAAAACTTTATTAAGTTTTGCCATATCTAATGAAATTTAAAAAAAAAAATTTTGAAATTCCAGGTAACGATATGATTTTAAATTATCAAATTTGATTAATTTAAGTAAAATGTCATTAATCTAGATTTTATTTACAATCAACCGCATATATTTTTTTTGCTTTTGAATAAATTGTAAATCAATTATCTAAAAAACATCCATTCTATTAATTACGGATTTATGTGATTTTTTTTTCATATACTTTAAAATTTAAAAAGGAACAGTATTTTTTTCTCGTTTCCTATACATTTAATCAAGTTAATGTATATGGAAAATAATTAAACAGTGGGTTGTGTATTCAATTAAAAAATAATTAAATAAAAGTAAACTAATAAATAAACTTAAAGTATATTTATATACTATTTCTAAATAGGTTTTGAAGAATCAAGGTATTTCAGGTAAACATTGGCCATATTTTTAAGCTTCAAGTCAATTTTTTATGTAAATATATGTATATATTTATATATATATATATACATATATTTTTTATAATTATTATTATTAATTTTTTTGAAAAGAAAGATGCGGCAGGGTTCTGATGTCGGGCAAAGCCGCTTTTCTGCCACCAGAGAAGCTAGAGATGGGGTCTATTTCATTGCGCGGCTTTTTTTTTATTATTTTATTTATTTATTTATTTTTTTCGAAAATCGGATTAATTGTCTCCATTCGCTCATCACTTTTAAGAACACTCGCAATCACTGAAGAGATCGCAGCATATCACTTTTTTATTAAAGAAAATCACTCGCGCACACGTTCTTAAAAATGTCCACGTCAAAAGTCAAAAGATTTTTTTTTTTAATTATCCCTGTATTCGTATTCCTTTTTTAATCTCGGTTTTTTTTTTTTTTATTTAACCCCGAGTACAGATATCTTCCTTCTAGTTATGACTAACAAATAAACAAACAGTTAAATAAATAAATAAATACAGAAGTCACTAAATTACATTAAACAATTTTTTTTTAATATGTATTTTAAAGTGGCTAGGATGAGGAGAAATTTATTTTAGAAAATTCGCGCATATTTCTTTAATAAATATATTTTTTGTTTGTAAAAGAGAAAATAAGGTTTTTTTTATCCATATTATTATTTTATTTGCACTTTGCTTTTTTCTTTTTCAAAATTAGCCTATCAAAAATTTTTCTAGATTTAAAAAATTTTCACAAATATAATATATAATAAATTTCTCCTCATGTTTTTTAAATATTTTTATACAAGGATCGAGAATTTTGTTGTTTTGATAATATGAAAAATTTTTGTTCTTTCTCAAAACTATAAAAATGATCTGATATTTAAAAATCGTGATAAGTGCGTAGGCAAGGGCTGGATAGGATATCCTCTCTGGTCGATTTGAGTTGGGAAATTTCTTTCTTGATTGCAAAATAAAGTCTGTTTTTAACAAAAAAACAAAATTATTTTGAAATTTTTGATCAAGTGACTTATACGAGTTGGGAAATTTCGTCCACGTTGACAAAATTATGTTTTTAAATGAAAAGGTCAAACTTTTGTTGATAATTTTGAAGCTCTCCATTCCTTGAAAAATGTCTTAGTCTAACTCCGGCATATTGATTAATTTATTTATGTTTAATTAATATAAATATTTTTACTTAGTATTTAAGAATCAAATTTTTATTTTTGTTTTTATTATTTTTTTAAAATTCTATTTATAAAATTAAAATAAATAAGAAATAATATAAATAAAACAGTTATCTTATAATTATTTATGAATGAAATCAAGTTTTTATCACGTCACTCCTTTTATACGTGATTATTTGTTAAAACAAGATTTTGTAAACAGTATTATGTTTATTTATTTCGAAAAAGAAATAGCTGATTATTTTTAATTTATTTCTTCGCTTCTTCAGAACTCACAAGAGTCAAATAATTTTGAATTAAAATGAATTAGTTTCTAATTTTAATCAAATTCCTATTTTTGATTTCATTCGTTGACTTGCTTAGAACTCTCACGATCAATTTAACCCAAGTTGAAACACAGAAACAAATGCAAAATATGATTAGCAATTTTAATATTCATATAATAATTATATATATTCCTTTAAAATTCATCTATATTAATTAGTAAATGGTCTTTTTTATTAGAATATTACCTAAGGACTTAGTAGATTACAAATTTCACAATTTTCCATAATTTATATATTTTATTTTCATTTTTCACTTTGAAAATATTAAGCGTTTCCTTTTAATAAATATCAATGAGTAAATATTGGATTTAGATTTAGTAGTATTATTAAATAAAATTGTTTTTCAAAGTCTTTAATGCTTTTATTTATTAATTAAAATGATTAAATAGAATGAATAAAAATTTTGTTTGGTTTCATAAAAAATTATTAAAATTCCTCTTAAGTATAGACAATCGAAATAAAGCAAAATTTGATATTTTGATTAAAAAAAAAAAAAAAAAAAAAAAAAAAAAAGAAAATGAATATTTGTTTAAACTTCTTCTACATATATGCAGATTTATTAAAATGTTATGTTACAACAATTTTAAAGTTAATAGGCCAATTATTACTTTTAGATCGAGATGCTTTCACACGTTAGAGAGTCACATACAAACTTTTGAAACCTGTAAATAAAAACATATCTCTCTATTTCTCGAAACGACCGAAATATCTTTTTTAACAAACAACATTTTTTTACCCTGAATCTGAATTTTTCTCATTATATTAAGCATTAATCCTTATCTCGAAAAAAAGAAAAAGAAAAAAACTGATAATCATTAAATAATTTAACGTTCAAGTGGAGGCATTGTTATATTATATGGTTGTTTATAGGAGTCCCATTTTTTACCAATTACTTTCAAAACAATAATCAAAAAACTGAAATGTCCCGTTTTTTTAAATGTTGTTTGAGAGTTTTATTAAAATGTTAATACGACAATTTAGTGTGTATTTTATTTCGAATTTCTAGGCATGTGGAATGCTCAAAATATCAATGGTGTGAAGGAATAGCAAAAAAAATTTTAAAAATTTTACATTGTCAAGCAAATTCTATTTCCATTTCCAGTCAAATAGATTTTTTAGACATTTATATGGGAAAAATTTAGTTAAATAAAAGAAAAAAAAATTTAAGAATCAAATTTTTAGCTTGATTGATTTTTTTGTTCTTCCTGTTTCACTTTCACTTAAGAGTTGGGTGGAGAAGGAAAAATTACAATAGCTGAATCAAATTATTAGGGTCTACTAGTCAAAGCCAATCTATAATAAAATATTTAAAGAAAGGAAAATTCAATATTTAGATTATTTTCGTTAACAAGCAATTATAATTTTTAACTGTTCTATACCCATTAAAAATAATTAAGCTACGTTAACAGATCTCTCTCAGGAGGATTTCTCAATACAAGACCGAAACGTACTCTTGGGAAGACTTATAAATTTCTAAAAAATAAAGAATAGAAGAATGTTAATTTTGAAATAAAATAATTCAGAAGAAATGTAATATTATTTTTAATTATTATTAATGAATTCAAAAAACATATCAACAGTTAAGTAAATAAGTTTTTTAAACTCAACATAGATCAGGTGTTTGGTACAGTGAATGTGAATAAAATTCATTTCAATATATTTTTATTAAACAGCTTTTCGATCAATCAGAAATCATCTTCAGAGTTGAAGGTGTACTTTAAATGAATTGTATTCTGATTAACTGATCCAAACTCCTGATCACTTTTCATCTCAAAACCCGTCTTTTCTTAATTACTAATCAAGTCTACATCTTTCAGCATATATTTATTAAAAAATTATTTTAAGTTTTTATATATTATTAATTAATATTATACTCATGTACACTAGTTTTGAAGAAGAAAATTTTATATTTTTGAATATTTTTCATTTTTTTATTTAGTAAAAGAATAATCAATTTTATATTGTTGGCCTGCATTAGATTCATTTAATAGCACCTTATTTTTTATTAAGCCATTATTTATAACATAGGCCTATTATTAAACAAAATTTTATTACTTAGTTGTTACAAAATTTTTTGAGATTTTCCTCGCCACTTTAAAATTTCTGAAATAATTTTATTTTATGAATATTACACTTTTTAAAATTTATTTAAAATAATATAAAAATAAATAAATAATCACTCTTGACTGTATAAACAACCATCATAGATCCTAAACATAATTCTTGCATAAAATTTCATGATATGTGAAAAGAGATGAGATTGTTGATCTAACCAACAAATATGTTTGTAAAAAAAATTTTATCTAGTGACTTCGAATTTTTAAGGGTGAAGAGACAGTGAGTGAGCCGTCCATCCAACGAGAGACCCCCCTCCCTTTCCCGGACATGGGATGTAACATATACACTCATATATACAATATTAATATACATACTTATATAAAGTGTATATATGTGTGTATAAATTGAAGTATATATAATTATAATATGGAATAATTTGTTTTCGTCTTAAGGATAGGATATGTACGGTTTGAGGTGGCTTTGGCGGCTGAAGAGTGGCGCGGCGAATTCCCTCAGGACTCAATGGGATGCCAAAGGTCATGAGGCGACTGCAGGGACGGCACCAACTGCAGCTGAGAACCACCACCACCAGGTGGCTGCAGCTGCAGCGGCTGCTGCTGTTGTGGTCCACGGAGAACTCCCGCATGAAGCGCCGCTACTCTCCGGCACCTTCACTTCCACTTCAGCCATCTTAAAAATGGACAGCAGCAGATGCGAGTGGAGTTCAGGATGATGCGTGTTTATTTTGTTGCTAATATCTTGTAACGGCCCCTCGCAGGCCTCCTAGAAGGAAACAAAAGAATGTCACAAAACTTTCCTAAAACATTCAATTCCACCGAAATGAAATTTCATTTGAGGTTCACACCTAAATACAATCAAAATATTTACATGGGCCAATTCAAAACTGCTCAGATATTCAGGCTCGTATGTTGGAAATTTCTTTAATCTATGAAGTCACCAAGCTGAAGCTTGATTAAAATTCATAAAATAATTATTATTAGATGATCTTTGAAATGTATTAACCCTTATTTCCTTCAAAGCCTCTCTTTCCTACTTAACTTTTTTCTAATTGTTTAAATTGACCGTAATACTTAAACTTATAAAAAAATATAGAAACAGTCCGAAACCCAAAACTAATTCTATAACTTTTAACTGATATTTTTGTTAATACCTCAATTGAAGGTTTTCAACACAATAATCAGAATTTTAAATTTGTTCGAAGACTTTTTCACAGTAACATTATTATAACACAATTTAACAATTATAAATCATTTATTTTATTTCTAATACTTAAATCAATGATAGCCTGTCAATTTGTTAATATTAATTTTTATTTTTTTAATATTATATCAAGGATAAATTGAAATCAAGAAAACGGTAAGGTTCAGGAAATACATTTTTTGATTAATGGTATGTCCTTTAATACGTATATTTTAGAATAATTCTCAGTCAGATTATAGAAAGGTTATTATTGACATTAGCATTCAATTGGAATTTTGTTCTTTGTAATTAATAAATGTCTCTTATTTTTCCATTAATAACCATCTTAAAAATGAGCCTCATATTTCTTGCACTCTTATTGCCCTTACTCCAGGGGCTCATGATTATACCCATTCATCAGAGGGCCGGAGCATTTAATCTAATCGTGATCTCAGCTTTCGGCTTAGGCCTGTTTTTCTTCTTTTTTCGCTAGGAAAGATTATTTCTAACAAAATCAGACTCTTCTCAAAATCATAATGAACTGGAACAGAGATCGTTTTAGTGTTTAATCTCTAGAATGATTACTTTGATACTATCTTTTATTTCTTATAGTAAAAAATATTACAGTTATTTATTCATTGTTGCTTAGCTAATTTTGGACAAATTTAAAATTCAGAAGTTAAACAGTAGCTTAGCCAGAATTCATGTTTGGAGGAGAGGGGAAAAAAATTTTTTTCACTTACGAATTTTTTCATTGTATATCCTTAGCTTTTCTTTATTTATAATTGGTTTTTATTAGAAATTCTATTTAATCTTATTATTGTGTTTGTAATTTTTTTCATGTTTTAATTGAAATTTTGTGTTAACTTTTTAAATTTATTTGGCTTGTGGGAGCCAGACTCCTTTCTAGGTCCCTAGAATATGCTGCAGTATTAAAAAATGAAAGAAGCTGGGCGGTTCGTTGAATTATACTTGGTGTAATTTATCACTTATGTAAGAGAAGGGAAAATTTTTTATTGCATTTGTTTAGTTAATATATCTTGAATCTTTATTAAAAAAAAAAGAGAAAACAAATAATGATTTGACTGAAACAATTTATTTTTGTTTTCACTTCTTAATTATATCATTTCTTAAAGTTATTTTTGTTTCATTTTGTTGTATTTTGTTTTAGGTAAGAAAATGAAAAAAAAAAAAAAAAAACTAATAAGTTATCATTTAAATCCAATTAAGTCTTTGAAAAAGAATAAAAACGCCTGAAGGGCTTAAAAGTTTCCCTAAGTCGGCGGCGGCAAGGGCACAAAAGAGTTGTTGATTCCTCAGGCCCCGAGTTTCCTTTATATCAGCCAGTTGAAAATCCCGGATCTTGAAAACGTCTAGGTCAATAGGTCAATCCGGATTTAACACCGGCAAAAAGAATCAGCCATTTGTTATTTTTCCTTTTAAGGGCCAATTTAACAAATTTTAACTGGGCACGATAAATTACATCTACTATTTAAATCTTGAACTAAAAAAAATAAGAGAAATAAAGACCTCCAGGGTTTGTAAATTTATATTTCCACGGAATCAATCAGATATCTTAAATAGATAGAATTGTAAATTTATTTGCAACTTTTGAAAATCATGAGAAAGGGTTTTTTACAAATTGTAAAATAGATGCTTGAATGAGGGCATGACATTTTAGTTCGAATGAAGAGCTCTTAAATTTTAAATTCACACACCCACTAGTGGAAAGGCAAGGCCAAGTAAGTTGCATTTAATACATTTCTCCAAATCAAGTTTATTTAAAATTTACTTTTTCTATCCAAAAAACTTCTTCAAAATTACGTCCTTTAAATTTAATAAAATTACAAAATTTGAAAATTGTCAAAAGTTTTACCCTCACTGTGTTATTTAATTTTGGTATTAAAATGTCTGGGAGAAATTCGGAGTGTAGGCCTAAATAAAAAATATCCATTTGAAACCTGTCATTCTGAAAAGTTGTCTAAAGTCATTAGGGATTTTTGTTTTAATTTTTTTTTCTTTGAATAATCCACTTTTTTCTTCTTAAATAAGGGAAAGGCACAATCCTACAAAAAGGGTCTACGCACGGAGAAAAAATAATCAATCCTCTAAATACGATCCGCTTTTCGAAAATTGGATCTAAATCTTAAATCTAAGATGCTCCAGGTCCAGAATCAGATCGAATTTAGAATCACTTTTTTTTTTTTTTCAAATCTGCCAATTGGATGAAGATGCTTTTGCGCATCCCTAGTTACAATCTCCCAGGAAAATTTATAGCCGCCCCTCCCTTATATATAAACGTTATTGTTAGTGCATTTTCCCTCCTGAAAGAGAAATAGATATAAATGCAGTTTTGTATTCAACTTTTATCCTCCCTCCATAAATCAATCACAACCCAGAACTAGTCGCAGATTGTTTAGCCAATTTTATGGCAAATTCACTCGTAGAAATATTTCTCATCCAACACTACTGGGCTTGACAATAAATAAAAATTCTTTTAAAGAGAAAGAGAGCAAACGATTTGATAAATCAAAGCCCAATTTGAAATATAATATAAGTTATTCAAAAGACAAGATCAACTTATGACAACAATAATTGTATTTTATTTGAGTTACTAACTAGACACTATTGTGTTGCTTGATAACTATTTTAAATAATTTACCCTTCTATATTTATTTTATAGATCTTTCTGCATTAAGTTTGAGAATCACTAGTGTAAGATATATAATGTAACATTTACTGCCAAATAAAATTAATAAATCAACTTCTTTAAGAATTAATATTTATTTATATACTTTTTGACTAAATGATCCAAATCAACAAATTAATTTCCAATTAATAAAATTCAATTAAAGTCCATTATTGACTTGTTTTAAATAATTTCATTAATCTCTATTCAAATGATTTTATTTATCAGTATCTCTAAGAAAGATAAATGGCTTCTTTGAGCCAACTTTGTCAATATAATCTTTCATTTAAATATAAAATATATACAAAGGAAGTTTGTCTTGATAAGAACAAATAACATTTTGAACTTAGAGAATGATTAGGATTATCATATCAAAGGATATTTTCTTTCATTTTAATGTATTTTTAATTATATAATAAGATATCAAATTCAATTCATAGGCGTAGTTGAGCTTTGCTAATTGTTTATCAAGAAAATAGTGGAGATCTTAGAACTTGGCTAATTAATAAAATTATTGAAAATCAAGCTTTCTGGATTTAAAAAGATGCAATTTAATGGAGAG
Organism: Anisolabis maritima; assembly: GCA_010014785.2. Classification (NCBI taxonomy): domain Eukaryota; kingdom Metazoa; phylum Arthropoda; class Insecta; order Dermaptera; family Anisolabididae; genus Anisolabis; species Anisolabis maritima. The sequence continues at coordinate 14,453 of JAAAKE020099933.1, forward strand.
AATTCGAAAACAATTTTCAAGTGAATTAAGAAAATTTATATTGTAGGGTAGTGCGAGAATGACCTATGCCAGGAAAAAAATACTTTACTTATTATTGGCCCATTATATGAAGGTTACTTTTGGTTACTCTTGGCCCTAAAAATTTAGAAGCGCCCCCCCCCCCCCCACCTTTACTTCCTCGGGAGTTATGCCACTGGGTGTGTCGACAAACTAAATGTCAACTTGAAAATCATTGATCTAGAACAGTGTTTCTCGACATTTTTATTGTTTAGGACAGAGACTTTAAATTCAATTATTTTACGAACACACCACAATTGTTAATATATTATAATAGAGAAATAGAAGTTATAAAATTTTCAAATCATTTTTAGCGATATATCTGAGATATTCCCCTGGGAAATTCTGGTCTTGAGTGAGACAATTTTCAGAATGAATCTTATTATCAATTTTTTTACCTATTTATACCGGTATATAAATAATATATATTAGTATAGCAAAAGTATTGAGTTCGGAAACAAAATCAATGTCAAGATTTTGAGGTCCCCTGAGTCTAAAAAAATGGGTCTCGCAAAATGGTCTTTCTGTCTTTGTGTTAACAAAATTTAACTCGAAAAAGAACATTCCAATCTCAAATTTGATATCTTAGCCCTCGTCGCATGCGCCTCAAAGCTTTTCAATAAAAAGTACTAGTATTTTACTGCTGTACTTTTTTCATTTTTTCGATTTTTACAAAATTGATGATTAAAATTAATATTTGAATTATTTTTTAGATGATCTTAAAAATATATTAAACCTTATCCACTCCAAAAATGGGACCAGCTTTACACTTGTACATTTTTAGATTTTTTGTGATTTTCTTATAAACAACTCTGTTTTAGTCAAACCAAACTTTTTAAAATAGTTCTCTGAAATTTTAATCGAAAAAAGCAACAACCTTAAAAGGTGTACTGGCAGAATTTATCTCAATTAAAATATTCTATAATATAATTATAATCACTCTAGTATAATATATCACTTTTGATATTACGGAATACAGAAGCCAACTTTAAATTAAATAAAAGGGTATAAAAAATAGAACTGGAGAAAGAATCATCATTTTGAACGAATTTAAAAAAAATCCATAATCTACACCGTTTTGTCATATAAATGGAAATTAAGTGTATTTTTTTAATTGACTTTTTGTCGGGAATTGGAAGAGTTGAGCCGGCAAAACGCCGTCTGTGTGAATGTCTGTGCGTTGTTGAGGAGAGGGGCTCACCTTTTCGCGCATGAGGAGATCGGGTGTCGGCAAATTTGGATCCCTGGCTTCCTTTCCCAATCGCGCTACCAGGATTAGGTTCTCGCTTGTCACATTGTATAAAGCCAACGTGCAAGCCGTCTGCAAAAAAAACACAAAAAGTACCATTAAAGGGTTCTTTATTGAAGATTCAAGGCGAATTTATTGATAACAAAAGGATTGATTATTAATCAAAAAAGATATTTAAAATATTGACAAGTCATTTACGATAAGAATAGTCAAAGGCAACAACCAAAAAAACGCAATTTGCAAAAAATTAAATGATCTTGATAATCAAATGAGCAGCACAAAGTAAAATTCAAGAAATAATATAGAAAAATGAGTTGCGTATTTGTATAATATATAATATATATATCAGTAAATTACTTGTAGTCGAAAAATGAAATGTAATATTGGCCAGTCATGGTCTACCTTTCTCAAATGGCATAAGCCAGGGCTATTTGCCTGTATCAGATAGGATTTGTTACAGACTTCTGGCATACTCTGTTTACGTTAAAACATTTCGTTTGTTTAAAATTTAAGTTAAGAAAAATTAAAATATATATTATTTCTGTTGGATGTGCGAAAGTTTCGCTCGGGTTTACTTGGTTTTTATTTAAAATAAAAAATATATATTTTTAAAAAGTATATATATTTGAGGGGCGACAATTTGTCTTTTTGTCCGGGGCAACATAAATGATAAACCGGGTGGTGAGTAACGGTATCGTAGTCTTTGTTTAAAAAAAGTGGAGAAAGTATTGTAGAATAGACTATATTCGAACTTTTAATTTTTCAGAGGTGCAAAATTTATCCAACAACTTCCACTTTTCTATATGGGTTCTACAAACGACTCATTTACATCGAAGAAGAGTAACACTTTGAAAGACTAATCTTGTAAATATATCTTAGTTATTGAACAAAATTTAAGAATACACAATTACTAATTTATAAAAAAAAAAGATTATTCAAGTAAAGGAATTTGAAGAGCTTTTTTGGTTCACACAAAGGTACCGTACATTGAAAATTCCATTTTTTTCTTTAAAATCGCTATTTTCGTATTAAAACCTTATTTATATTCTAATTTAAAAGATTCAAGATAATTTAAAAAGTTTTTAAAATAATAACAACTCTAAAGCATCAAAAATAACTTTATTAAAAAAAATTTTCTAACTGGCCAAATCATAAAGTTTGCTTTTTAAATTTTCTTTTTTCAAAATTAAAAATATCAAATGTTTCCTCCTCTTCCCTTCTTATGCACTCTTAATTAAGCTATGTGTTGGGATTTTTCCCATGTTTCTACTAAGCAGTTCTTAGCTCAGGTAAATTTAATTAATTGAGATAGCTAATTTTGGTAGGTGGATTGATTTCACTTCTGTATTAATGTGGTCCCCACAGTAGAATTATTAACTTTTATATTTTCTATTTATATTTTTCATTATCTAATACTCTCAAAACAAGATTAAACCTGCCAAAAATAATGGAAATGTAAAATTTAACTGGATTATTAATAATGTAAAATTTCAGGTCATTCATTAAAAATAAATCATCATAAGAGGATCGTAAATCGAAAATCTCGAATTTGGAAATCAAAGAGTAATAAAATTGAATATAACAACTTTGTTTCACGTATACTAATTGCGAAATTATTTAAATTTGTTGTTATTATTGTGTAGAGAAATTTGCTTAGAGCAGAGGTCTTAATGCGCTCCTAATTATAATAACTAATTTCACTGGAAATGGAACGGGTTTGAATTTCGTTTGAATTTCCGGATTAATTAATATTTAATCATTTGATCATGGACAGAAATTATGTTATAACTTAAATAAAACAATGAAATAAATGATAATCTTTTAATAAAATAAATAATTTTGGTAGTAATCTTTACTCAACTCTTTGAAATAATAGAATTACTTAAAATTTATTTTAATTGTATATAGATATGAAAACCCATATATTAGAGCTATAAGCGGTTTTGGATTTGGACCTTTATTCGGAATTGTTTTAAAAATACTGAGAGTACCCATTATTAAAACATTTTGCAATATTAACTACCGCTAGTTACCAAAAGTACTTGAAATATTCATTTGTGAAAATTATAAGTATTTTTCAATTTACCTGTAGTAGTGAAAGTACTTTTTAGAAACCAATACCAATCCTCTACTTATTTCACATTTCCGTATCAGTGCATCAAGTTTAAAAGTACTTAAGCAACCTACTGGAAGTATTTAAAACTATTGAATACCAATTTCAAATACTAGTGGAGAGTATCGCAGCTCTGGCTAGAGTAGGGTCTGATGTTGAAACTGAATAATTTAACTCAACAAATTTACAAAGCACAAATATTAAAATCTTATGACATTTTGATTCCCGATTTCAACAAGGCTAACTTTGTAAATTTTATTTTATTCCTCGGTTCTTATTTTGGAAAAAAACTCTCAACTCACTCCCAACTGGGACCCAATCAAAAAAATTTTATATACTATATATTGATAAAAAAAGAAAATATTCTAGTCCATCTCTTAAACAGGACGTAATTCAAATTACAATTAGCCTTATGTCAAAAAGTGTAATTAATTTTATTATAATATTTCTCTTTTGAGAGGATCGATGGGCCGATACACTCCAAATTTTATTACCTTCTTAGGCTCTCCTAAAGTTAAAAATTTATACAGTTTCACCTTCTACGATGAGTAGTTATAAGTCACATACATATGCACATTATTTTTTTTTGTATTTTTTAGGTCCTTTTGACTTGAAAGATATTTTTAAAAATTGGGAGGGTTAAATTTTTTTTGATCATGTTGCTTTCTCCCTACTATTAAATATAATAGTGCTAAAAAGTAAAAAAATAATTTCAATTATTTATCTATTATAATATATTAATTATGTAGCTAATAGTTTATATTCATTATTATTATTAAATAATTTA
>JAAAKE020099944.1:0-18654 GCA_010014785.2 Anisolabis maritima
ATTTATTTTATTTTTTAAATTTTCTTTTTTTTTTTTTTTTTTTTTTTTTTTATTAACGTTCCAAAATTTGTTATATATATACATATATATATGTATACAGAATATAATTTTTTTTCAAACGAAAAATAATATAAAATTACAAATTACATATTCATGAAAAATATTTTTGTAATATATAGTGTGGAAATGAAAAAAAAATTTTTTTTAAGAAAAAAAAAGCAATAATTCAAAATACAAACGAAACAAAAATTCAAAACACAACCAACCAAAAATTATACCAGGTAAATCATAAAGGAAACAAAAATTGTAAAAACATTTGGGTTTTAAATGAAGGCGACTGAATGACAAAATATTTTAATAATAAAAAAAAGAGGAAAATTTTTTATTAGGTCAGGAAGTCAAACCCCCCAACCTCCTCCCCCACTCCACCATTCCACAACGATATTAACAGTTACATTTATTAACTCTGATTGCCGAGTCTTATACGGTCCAAAGTTAATATTTCGAATCCACTCAAGATAAATTATTAAAACATTTTTTTTTTTTAATATTTACCAAAATACCAAATGTGCATTTTATGATGCATAATAAAAATTATTATGGATTTACAAATATTTAACGTTCTTTTTTCCCCCAATTTATTACAGACAAATAAGCTTCATTATTCTAATATATATAGTATTTATAAAATACTAAATATAACCCAATAAAGTTAACCATATATATTTATTATGGATATAATTATTACATATCGCTGAACATAACCCTAAGCAATAAGAATAGATATAATAATAACAAAACAGAGAGAATGAGATTGAATTAATTGTATATGTACATAATGAGATGGCTGGCTGTATGCAGATCAGAGATATGTGAAAAGAGAAGTCAGCCAGTAGGGTAGCCTCTATCGAAATAAAACTCCCAGTTTTTATTTCAGTAGAGGCTATCCTATTGGCTGACTTCCTTTCATTTCAGATAAATCTTAATTGTATATGTATGTGTGTGTGGTTTATATTCAAATATAATAATCAAATAAGAAATTAATTTAAAAAATGTTATATAATATATATTATAAGGATTCGAAATCCTTACAATATATATATATAATTAGTTTTATGGGTGACTGCAATTTTTAAAATTAATCTTTTTGTTTACTATCATTTATAGCTCAACACGCTTGTTCCAACGATATTCAAGTCACTTAATCCCATCACTATAATCAAATACATCAAAATATTCGTTTGTTTCTCCAATCATTTCTTCATTAGATGAAAATCTTTTACCAGCAAGCCAATTTTTCTAGTTCAAAAACAAGAAAAAGTCGGACGGTACTAAATCAGGACTGTAAGGTGCATGAGGAAGCATTTCGAATCGTAATTCAACTAATTTTGCCGTTGCAATTGCCGATGAATGAGCCCGTTATCGTGATTGAAGAACAAATTTTTTCTAGCCAAATGTGGTCGTTATTCCTTTAATTTTTTATTCAGATGATCCAATAGCGACGCGTAGTACTCTCCTGTGATTGTTTTGCCCTTTTGGAGATAATCCTTAAAAATAACACCCCTAACATCCCAAAACGCAGTGGCTTCCACTTTTGCTTTCTTCAGTGCAATGCAACCGGCTTCTACCAATTGTTTTGATTGAATTTTTGTTTCGAGTGTGTAGTGTATCCAAGTTTCGTCAATTGGAATTTATGCGTTCGTTTATTAGATTTAGAAGTGTTACTACCTATATATCCCCCCCCCCCCTTGGCTGAGAGGTTAAAGATCGTGACATTCACCCCTGGGGGGAGGAGAATTAGTATTGATAACTTTAAAAAGGGGAGTGGGTTCGGATCCCAGGTACTCCTATGAAAATTTATTTAAATAAAATTAATTACTAAATAAATATGATCTTTGCAAGCTATTTATAAAATTCCTATTTCCGTATTTAATAATTTCTTTTAAAAGATGATTTTTTTCTTTTTATTTTTTTGAATTTTTTATTTATTGTCTATCTGTCTTTATGGCATATGCTGAAAAGACAAAAAAGTGTTATATACCTTTGTTTAATTATTATAATCTACATTTTTTTAAATATAACATTAATATTTAACTAAGTGGTGGGTTTGGATGAAATAAAAAGAATTTTTATTTCTTCTTATAGTCGTCGTTTCGGATTGCGCATCGCTCCCTTCTTCAGGTTCTGGTCCACACGTTTATTTAATTTAAAATATATTAAACTATATACAACATATAATGAAGAAAAATATTTTTGTTAATTACAAGTCTTATATCAATCAACACTTAAGTTGTTGAATTTTGTATACAGATGGAATATATTGTGACAAACCCACCATTTTATTCAAATACCAACAGCCACTTAACTTAATTATCTACATAATATTTAACAACAAACACAATTTGTTTAATTGTAAGTATAAATTATTACATTTTGATATCGTAATTAATATGATACTTGTTTGAAATAAATTTATAGTTTCTTGGCTCTAATAAATTGAAAGAAATACAAAATTTTTTGTACGGTTGGCGTTCGTTGATCTAAGAAACAACAAATTAATTCAAATAAATCTATTTTTAGAATTGTTTTTTTTTCAGCAACTTAGGATATATAAACCAGAGGTTCCCAACCAGGGGTGAATGTCAGTGTTTCAGGGGGGAATCGAGATGTTTCATACAATAAAATAATTTTCATTATAAACTTTTTTTGCTGTTTTTTTTAAATCATAAATAATTTTTTTTTCAAGAGGGCTTAATTAATTAATTAATTAATATTTTGAATAGTATTTTTCTTCGTTAACCTAACCACTTTATTTATTTATTTTTGTTTACAGTTAGTACTGAGTACTGTAAAAAAAAAAAAAACTTCATTCCGACTATTTATTATTATTATTTTTACTGATTTTTAAGTAATTCAGATAGAAATTGGTTTTTTTTTTTTTTAGGAGGTGCCCTTTCCTCTTACAATGTTACGATCCTCATTACGATATCTCTTATAAAGGACTGACTGACCATGGGATTTTTTCAAGTTATAACTTGTTTGCTCTAGAAATAATTTATGATAAAATCAACGACAAAACGATAAATAAAAAAATAATTCGAATCTAAATTTATTATATCTCAAAACAGACAAGTGAGAGAATAAAAAATATCCCTACTAAAGTTATGATTTTCACAATTTTTTAATAAAAGTAAACATGCGATTTCACGAGAATTTTTTTTTTATATTTTTATGCTTACATCGTTTAATTTTATATAGTCTAATGAAAATTTACAGGAAAAAATATCACACACAGAGAGAGAGAAAGGGCTGAAGGGTTAAAAAAAGTCCAAAAGAGAGAGGAGGAGAAAGTCTTTTACACCAACACAATTTAACTTTTATTTTTCTTTCTTGAGACACATTTTAGAGATACAGTAAGCCTAAAAACAACAACTATTAGATATTAAAGGGGAGGGAGGGGGTGAAATAAAAAAGGAGAGGATGAGGCTAATTAGCCGAGTGCTTCATTTAAATAAAATTACTTTAGTCAATGAATAAGTTCTTGGATTATTTATTAATTATTATTATTATTATTATTATTATTATTATTATTATTATTATTATTATGTATTTATTCTATATTGGCACCGTAAAGTGTCTTTTAGCTTCTACTTAGTATTCTTAATAAATTTGATAATCGGGTTCAAAACGGATTTTTATATTTCCATATAAAATTCTTCCTTTTCTAAAGCAGATTAAATATTTACCAAGTTAATTACAACCATTTTGGAGAAAAATTTTATTTTTGAAGTAAAAATATCGAATAATAATGACTCTATAATCATAACATCATGTTCTTGTTTTGCTCCCAAATATAGGCGGCATTTTTAAACCCTTAAAAAAATATCCCATCGAAAATCTCTCTTAATTGAATGTATATTTAAATTATAAATTCGGCTTCCTGTAAATTAAAAATAAACTTGTTAATGAATTCCGATAATTCCAAATTAATATATGACATTTAAATAATGTTAGGGATTATTTTGTAAAATATCAATTAGTCACATTTATAGATGGAAAGAGAGAAAAAAATAATCGGTGTTAAAAACTTACTGGAAAATATCCTGAGGATATAATTTTCATAATAATTTGTACTAAACAAATTACATTATTATTACATTTAATGTTTGTTGACAAATGAAGAGCTTAGCTGACAATAATTAAAATCTAAACTGAAATAGAGGATGAAAGGGACCATTTTATTTAATAATGGAATTAAACAATATTTTTAGTCTATACTTCTATACTAATCGGCTATTTTTTTAATAATAGTAGAAATAATATTTATATTAAATAATAGTAGAAATTCGAATTTTTTTGCTTATTTTCGTAGATTTTCGGGGGATTTTCAAAGAAACAAAAATGACAATTAAAATTTGCATTTGTACGGAAAGATTTGATATTATTAAAAAAAAAAATTAAACCGCTTTAAAAAAACTCAGATGATCGATTTATCGTTAAATATTTGTAAATATAAAATTTTTAATTCATTATTATTTATAATCTTTGTGGTCTAACTTTATCAGAAGATCAAATAAATACTGGGCTTCCAAGTTTCGGTGGTACCGGGAGGCGGTGTTCTAGTGGCAAGTGAATGACTTGGAAATCCTGGGTCCGACCGCACTCCCTACCAATAAAAAACAATCGTTAAAAAAAATTAATTATTAAAAAGGCATTAGCATATAACATAATACATTACTTTCTCTTAAGTAGATAAAAGAAAGTTTTGTGATGTGTGCCTAGTCACACCAGATTTTTATATCTTGGTACATAAGGCCATATAAGCCTTAATGGCGTATTATTATTGTTATTGTCATAATTATTTACATTTTTGTATAATTTAAATAAATTTTGGTTGGGAAGTAAACCTCTGATCCTTGGTACGTGAGGCAAGACCTCTACCTCTGCACCAAGGTACAGGGCTATTATATAATCTAATTGCTAGCTAATAAGATGCATTATTTAATTGTAATAGTATAATTTAATTCAATAATTTCAATAGAGGAGACTTGATTGTTGTCCATACCACTTCTCTTTTGAGGAGAGGGATGGCTAGATTCCCCTTCCCTTTTTAAAGATGTCTTCCATTGTTGATGTCCCCTCCCACCAGCCAGGGGCTCTCCCTCCCTTGAACGCCTTGACCTCGCTTGCATTCACTCCCGCTCTCAGATGAGAGGATGCCTCCTCGGCCACTACATCACATTCGTATTCTCCACCTTATTTCTTCTCGCCTACTCCTCATAATATTTGGTAATTATTATATTTTTTTGATTAATTTTCATCCATTTATACTATTAAATGAATTATATCAATGTTAATTGATTCTGGTTGGGTTTAGCTAATTAATTTTAAAAGATAAACCAATTCATTATTTGAACTTTCTAATCAAACATGGCGCCGTGGCGTCGTTTGAGGGACGCTGAAGGTCAAAGGCTCTCTCTTCAAAGTCATGAACAAATACACACACACACACACAGACATATATACACACAAAAGCACACTACCAAATGCATAGTTCCTAGAATCATTTTAAGTTATTAAATAAAAAATTAAAATAAATCTAAAATAGATAAATAAATTAATTAATATTGAAATAATTTATTAATAAAAATCATTGCATTTGATATTCATTAGTATAAATAATAAATTATTTATATGTCTGAGTGTGTATATATAATTATTTGCAACAATTATAATATTTTTACATGACCACACCGGTAACTAATTAGGCCCTCTTCTCCCAGACCCCCATTTTTCATATAATTATTTCATTTATTTTAATATTTGTTGTTTCCATAGCAACCTATTCATTATTTTATTCCCTTTGTTAACAGAATTTAATAAATTATTTTAAAATATGATTTTTTGAATTTATTTTTCTTTTGGCATTTAAGATGTTAGACATTTCCTACTACCGTTCCCCTTTTTTAAATAATTATAAAGCAGGTCTTAAATAAATTTATTTATTTTTTTTTTTTTTTATAAAGATGATTTTTTATTATTTGTTAGACAAAAATTAAAATATTATTCCTACTATCTTACCCCATTTTAATAAATTAACAAAATAATATTTATCGGGAAGAAGCAATTAAGGCATTTTAAAATTCCTACTAGCGTAGGAGTAGCATATGTATCCCAATATGTTAATGTCAGACAATTCTTACTACCGTACCTCATTTTAAGAAGATTTTTTGAATTTTAATTATTTAAAAATATTTTTTTTTATTTAAATTTTTTTTTTTTTTTTTTTTTTTTTTTTTTTTTTTTTTGACAAAAGGATTCTTATAACGTTATAAAATTCTTACTATCATACTCCATGTTAGAAAATTACAATTACCGTACCCCCATCTCAAATTACTTTAAAAGATGATTTTTAAAAATTTTTTTTATTTATTTTTCTTTCGACAAGTGAATTTAAGATGTTATAAAATTCATACTATCGTACCCCATTATTTTGATGTTAGACAATTCCAAATACCATACACCAATACCATATCAATAAATTATTTTAGAAGATGATTTTTTTTATTTTTTATTTTTTCGACAAAAAGCAATTAAGTCATTATAAAATTCCTACTAACGAACGCCATTTTAATAAATTATTTAAAATATTTTTTCAAATTCTTTTTTTGGCAAGAGACATCTAAATCGTTATAAAACTCCTACTATCCTACTTGATTATTTCAAATGATCATTTTTTGATGCCAACAATAATTTTATTTATTAATGGACATTATTATGTCCATTAATAAATAAAATCATTTTTTTTCCTCGAAAAAATAGATTATGACAGACAACGTATCTGCCATAACCACATAATTATTATTTTTTTTATATTGTCTAATTTTAGCCTACTTAAGTGTAAATATACTTTCAGAAAACTTAAACTTTAATCAATCTTTGATAAGTTTCCTAATCATTCTGATTGATTAAGACGTTTATATAGTTATCAGATTCCATTAAAGGAACTGAAAACGTGAAATTTTATTTAATTCTGTTTTTTGTTGCGTTGTTGTCTATTCTTCTGTTCACTTCTCAAGAGACCCGAGAGAGAATTTAAGAACAACTCTGCTCCGATATCCGAAAGAGGTTCCAGCCCTTCTGGCTAAAAATGAACAAACTGTTAAATTGAGACGGCCATTTCCATGCAAATTCTTGATTATAAATAAAAGGCCGTTGTCGTTGGCAAATTCGGCGACACAATAGGCTGCAGATGTGCCGCTTTGTTCGTGGCGATTGAATGCCGAAAGCTGCAACGGCAGTTAACGGCCTTGGCCTTGTGCAGCGATAACGTTTCGCACAATGCACTCTTCTCAGACTGGAAATTGAGGAGTTAAGGATCGCTATTAGAATTTGTTGACTTTGAGAGAAAAAAAAGAAGGAAAGAAAAAGAAAAGGAGATGAAGTAGAAGAAAAAAACGAATCACATTTTATAACTAACTTTTCCTTTTACCGTTTTCTGGGGTACTACAAGGGTGGAGGGAATTTATTACCAAAGTTGTTTGAACAACTCTTCGGGAATCTATTTACTTTAATTTATAAAATCTGACAATTTCATTAAGGAATTCAATACGATTCATATCAGATTAACCGGTACAAAATTTCAAAAAAAAAAAAAAAAGAAAAATTAACAAACCGCTAAGTAGTAAAAATTTACTAATTTTGAGTTGTATGTACTATGTATCCTCATTTTTCATACAATAACTAATAAATAAAGAAATGACACGAGACTTTTCTAGAACCCTAAATCAACAAACGATCTAGACGTATTGGTACTTCATTTAAAATTGAAACATACATATCTCTTCAAAATTAACTTTAGCTATATACAAAATTGTTTTATTCTTCATTTTGAACAACTTTTATATAAAAAGAATTTTATATCTTAATCTCTCATGTCAACTATTTAGGAGTTCTAAAATGTAGAAAGGTATAAATATTTTCCTTTCAATCGAAAGTTAGACCTTTTAGTTTAAAATTTTTTTAATTTCACGCTATAATATATTTTATTTAATTAGGATCGTTTAGGCCTACATAACACTATCCCCATTTATTTACCCGAGATGCTTTCGTGTACGGAGACCCATACCTCAAATCCAGCTGACTTATCAATCATTGCTACAATTAAAAGTTGTATTTTCATAAATGTGAATGAAAAATCAAATAAAGTATCACTTCGACTTGGTTTATTTTTGCTTTATTTCCTCTCATGATTTAAAAACTCCGTTCTTAAGAGTAGAGATAAAACTCTTGTTTCATGATCTAAGAGCTGGTAGTTCCTTTCCCGTCCTTAGCGATCAAATTTATTTAAATTATATTGGCTACCAATTAATTTAAATAAATATGGATAGAGACTAAATAATCTCAAATACAAAAATGGCAAAAAATAATAATAAAAATGATCTCGAGACATTTTTTTGTTAGGTTTCTTTTTATACTTTTAGGTCGACCTTTCATTCTTTCCGTCTAAAATTTTGTTTTTCTCTTTTGGGTTATTCGTTATTCATCGTGAGTTCGACCCCTCCTACTCTCGCCCTCTTTCTTAAAGTCACTATTGCATAAAAGAGGATAATATATTAAGAGGAAGATACTTCAATTCCATATAAAAAATAATTAACTTATCTCAAGTAATTATTTAATTATTTATACAATAGATAAAAAAATATAAACACACGCACACAAACTCAAATTCATTAATATTTCAAACCAATTTTAAATGTTTATAAATTTGTGGAATAATATATTAATCTATTCATGTTAATATATGAACCATAAATATCTCCTTATTTTTTCAAATTAATTACAATTTGGAATTTTATATTGATTTAAAATTTAACCCCATTTAAGTTTCATTATGTAATTAGAGGCTATGTATAATTAAGTTATATATACATACTAAAAGGCATAAATAGTTTTTCTACGTTTTTTTTTTTTTGATCATATCATCTCATCTGTTCATGCAATTTGTTTGAATGCATTAAACACCCCTCCTTTTTTTAAAATTAATTTAATCATGTTTTGAAATGATCAAAAGCTGCGGAATTTTTTTTTTTTCATATTTTTGTCGGACTTTTTTATTAAATATTTATATTTAATCAATCTGAAATAATAAATTAACATACTATTGAATTGGTATATAAAAAAACTTTTTATTAAAAATTTATTCATTCATCAACAACCATTGATTTAAAGTATCATGGCCGATTAATTAACAATAATTTCAAAATTTATTTAAAAGATGATAATTTTTGGAACCTAGTGATGGCCTGGCTGAATTAGGGCTTCTTATGGCGTTGACTGTTTGGGAATAATATTTCGCGACCGAGCTGACTATAATTTTTTTTAAATATTGAACTTAGCTCTTATATGCGGCATGAAGTCCAAAGGCATGGATTTCAGTAAGAAGACCATTTATTCAATAGCTCTAATATTTTTTTTCTTGGAAGAAAAATAAATTTTTTTTCTGAAAAACAATTTTTCTTTAAAAAAAATGTATTTTCTTTCAATCGTAGGTATATGGTATTAAAAAATTTTGGTGCTAGATTTCTTGTTTGGGAAGAGTTTTAGGATATTTCAGAAATAATCTTCTTTTTCTCGTTTTTGTTTACATAGCCTTACTTGACTAAAAACGTTCTCAGTCTTTCTCAACAAATCAATTCAAACTTAGATACTTGTTTTACATGTTCTTAGATAAAGGGTTTGTTTACTTCTGTGATATAAAAGATTGTAGATAGCCTATATATTATGTTGTTGTTAGAAAACCTTGTTCTCTCATCTGTACATTTTCAGAAATTAGATACTCAGATGAATTTTTGATAAATAGAGAGTTTGGTATTTCTTTCTGACTAAAAATAAAATTTATGAATCAATTTTAGTAGAAAATGGAATAAATATTTTTAAATAAATACTTCCCTAAACCCGATTATTAAACCAAAATAATCCTATTAATAAAATAGTTTGAAAAAGTTTATAAAGTATATATAATTCACAAAACATTATTGAATTTTTCAAATTCTAAAAGAACTTTTTGAGCTTAAACCAAAATCTCTACTAGTAAAATTGTCCAATTCCACCTATACTAAAAAAAAAATTGATAAATTTTTTTTGTTTTTTGAAAATTTTAACGATAAACTGCATAAATACTAATCGATAATCTTTATCCACCCATTTTTATAAATATTAATTTTTTGCCAATATAATTTGATAAAGTCCATATCTGAGGTCGGGAAGCTAACCAGTGACCATGAAAGCTACAAGCTATAATTTATAATTTTGTTCAAATTGATAATATGGCTCTCAAACTTCAGCGGGCCTTAATTTATTTTAAAAATTATCATTTTTTATAAATTTCTCCCAAGGGACTTCGAATTTTTTTCAAAGAATAAATGAAAACACTGCTGTAGACAATTGTGTAATAATGGTACCAAATTTTGATCGCATTGTAAACTTTAATTAATCTCAGTATAGATAATGAGATGGTACGACCTTAATTAGAAAATTGGCCAAATAAATACATTTCAATTTTCGATAAAGAAATATAAATCCACTGACAAAATGTAAAAAAATAAATTCTGTAGAAGTTTTAAAGTTTTTTATGTTGTATTGAAAAATGCATCCATTCTACACAATTATTCCTCCTATTAATGTTTTTATTTTATTTTGTAGACTCTGGGACCAGTGCAATGTGGTTCAGGATTACCTGACGGTATATGATGGTGCTCGGACGGACTCACCTGTCCTAGTCCGGCTCTGTGGCGGCGATGCCGTCCCAGATATCGTGAGCAGCGGACCAGATATGCTACTTGTTTTCCACACCTCGCCATTCGATAACCCGTTCCATCCGGTACCATTGAGCTACCTGCCAGGCTTCGAGCTGGACGTTCAGGTACAATCAACGGCCTTCTTTATTAATTAAATAAGTTGGATTGTTAAAGGACAGAAGCTACAATAAATTACACATCAAAATTAGATATTTTTATTATGGAAAGTACTATATGAATCTCTTTTGATTAAGGCAATCTGTCTCGTTCAAACCTACTTCATTAATATGTCATTATTATTAATTGAGAAATTAAAAGACAGAATTATTAAAACTTCGGTCTAGAGATATACACTATGCTTTACTTCCCCCACAAAAGTAATTGGGCAACCTATATCTTTTGTTTCATCTTAATGGATGTTTTGGAATTCAAAATCATCAAATTTCCTAATGTTTCATTATTAAATTTAGTATTTTTAGATTTCATATTCATGAACAAAAGATACAGGTTGCCCAATTATTTTTGACGGAGATGTACTATATTTATACTTTCAAACCTAATTATTTTTACCTTTAATTTGTTTAATATTAAGATCTACCGGTTTTTTTCTTCAGAACATTTTGTGGTAATTAATTTGCCAATTATCTTTAAGCCAAGTGATAGATCTTTTAGATAGATAGAGGTTTTAGCTATTTATTCTGATATACAGTTACAACCACAACATTTATTAACATTTATTAACATGCTATTTATCATTTATTTAGAACTAAACTCCTTTTATTTTCTAAATAAATAGGAGATATAAAAAAGTGAAAGGCCCAAGTAACACCTAAAAGTCAATATTTGTTAAAAAAAAAGATTATGAAAAGTGAACGGACGTCATGCGCCTTTGTGTAAAGGTAACAGGACCTCCACGAAAGCGTAAAATCCTGGTTCTAGTCCAGGGGCGCGAATTATGCCCATTCAAACACAAACTCTCGCAAAATTGTTTTATCTCAAACTATATGTTGACTGTATTTCACAGTCTATGGGGCATTGTTTGAAAATCGACCGACTATTTCAAACCAAACCCTATCAGTCAATATATATTTTTGGTATAAATACTCTTGAGGGATGTTGAATGAGAAAATAAATCTTTAAAATAATAAAAAATATTTGAGATTTATTTATTATTTAAATAAAAAATTTAAGCATTATTTCTAAGATTTTGAAGTCAGGTCCTAATGGATTCAATTTTATCAATCTCCCGTCCCAGATGCATTTAGAGCTTGCACAAAATGGGCAATTAGTGCCTATTACTTGGGAGTGAGATTATATCCCATTTTCCTACTCAGCGAGGAAACTGGCAATGTTGAATAAATTTTTGCGGCGGGCGGGACTCGAACACAAGTTGTATTGCAACTTTTGTTCCGTAATCCCTAGCTTGTCCGCTAAGCCACTCGCCTTCACCAACCCCTAAGTGGGGGAAATAATTATTATTACATTTAAACTATATTTTTTTCCCCTAAACCAATATTATTAATAAAATATTTATTAATAATATCACATTCGATTTAAATACAATTTTCATAAAAATAAATTTAATTTCTAATTATCGCTCCAAGCCGAATCTCAGGAGCGTCCTTGAATCTATGCTTAATAAATGTTCCTTAATCACCTTGAGATTACCTTTAACACAATCATTAACATTAATCTTTAGTTTAGTCAGCCAGGTATCCTGGTGGCTTGACTCTCTTTTTGCCTAAGACAAACTCTTACTAGATATGTTCAAAATAAAGTTAGAAATAGACTCACGGTTCCAGATTGTGATAATGTAGCCAGTAAAACGGATAAGGATACTCAATAAATTAATTATAGAGGGAAAGATAAAAGTTTATATTAGCTAATTAAATTCTATCATGACCCCGAAACCCGTCACTTTATGTTCTAATAAATTATTTTTGACTATTTTTAAAAGTGAGCCTTTTATAACTGCTCTAAAATACTGTTTCCTAAAGGTTTTTTTCTTTACTTTGTTTAATTCTTTAATTACAAAAAAAAAAAAACCTTATTAAAAGATATTTTTGGAAAGACCAATAAATTTCAAGAATTCATTATAAATATGAAATTAGTTTCTTTTTTAACATTTTAAGATTTTTTAAAATATCTCAATACAAATTCGATTTGCCACCAATTATAAATTTTTCAATAACCATTATCCATATTTATTTAAATTAATTAATAGTTAAATAAATCCTATCGCTCAGGATAAAATAGGACTCTCGCCTTTGGTTCATCTTCTTTAGTCTTTTTGGCACCTTAGTCCTTATCGACATATGAGAGTGAGCTTAGTCTCCAGTCAATCAAAAGTCAAGTTCAGGAAGCTCTTTTATTGCCTTAATGACGTCACAAAAAATCGCTTCATTTCAAAATTACTTATATATGTGTGTATTTATATTATAATAGATGCTTTAATAGACTATCCAGCGTTTCAGCCCATATTCCCAACATTTAATAACTCTTTATGCTTTATATATAATTATTCTTAATATGATTTAACATTATTTTAAAAAAAGGATAATTATAAAAAAATAAAAGTAATCAAATTTAGGGTCAATTCTCTTTGCTTCTCCTTAATCATAGAATTTAGTTAATTTAACCCAACCAAACACACAAATTGTATCAATTACAATATAAACTCTCCTTAATACTTCAGCTACCATAAGCTTCCTGACCAGCTTTTTTAACTAGTAGAGTAAGCTGCAGGGCAGCATGATGAATCTTATGTACGAGATCGATCGATTTATTAAAGCCTAATGGTCCTGACGAAGGAGTCTTTTGAACTCCTAAAGAGGCACACAGCGTTGAGTGTCTTCGCAATAAATTTTAGCCTGAAAACTATCTCCATTTTTTATTCATCCTTCACATATTTTTACTAGCTATATGGAATACGTAGATTTTAATTATAATAACATTTTCTCTTACATTTCATCCATAAAAAGTAAATAAATTTTTATTCTTGATATAAAATGTAATAAATAGCAGCTTACAAGTTACTTATGGGCCTTCCATTTTTTAAACATTACTGTAAATAGTATAACGAAATGCAGGCAGTCAAGTGAGAAATTGACTCTCTCTCTCTCTCTCTCTAATAAGCTAAGAAGCATCTTTTGATCTATGCATCTAGAAACTTAGAAATGTTTGTCAAGTCATCCGTAAAAATTCACAAGTAAAAAAAGGTAAAAACTTTGAAATATTAAGTTTATACATGCCCTGAATATACCAATACAGACCTAGTATATATTGATGAGTCTATATTTAATTAACTATATCTATAATAATAATTAAATAAATATAAAACTGCCAAATATATTCCGAAACATATATACATCTTTATATATTTTTTAAACTTTATATTTCATTATTATATTTATTATTATTTGTTATTGGTAATCTCAGCAAAAAATTTAATTTATATTGTATCAATATTAGAACAAGCGGGGATGAAATAAAATAGAGTTTAAATAAATATTTGTTTTATACTCACCTATAATCTCTGGGGCCCACCAAGCGGAAAATTAAATATTATTGAAAATTAAATGCCCCCCTATTAATTTAATGCAGACTTTTCTCTTTTTAATTTAAATGAAAGAGACGGTTTAAAATTTTTTGGGATTTTGTGATTGAGTGATATTATTTGGAATTATTTGAAATTGCTCATAGGAGTGATCAACCCTTCCAATAAGGATGTCTGGATGAAATAATAATAAATACATTTATCCCCTTCTAACGAAAGAGTTGCATAAATTCGATATGGGATGTTCTCAACTCACTAATGGATTTTTTGATTTATTGGTTAAAAACTTTTCTAGAGCATTGGTTAATTTCTTAGAAGATTTAATAACTGTGTGGTCCGCATTTTGAGCAGTTCTCGAATAATAAATCAATTAGTGTATTGGTTATTTTGCATACTTTCCAGGACCAAAATACGAACTATTTTTTGCAACTCAGAGCAGTTAAAAAAAATAATTGAAAATAAAAAGTGTATCTAAATCAACAACTTCACGAAAATCACCCCTTCCCTTTTTTTTTCGATATCAAAATTCCCCTTAAAATTTGCTACATCCTTTATATTCTACCATAGTTTGACATAATTTCATCCAGTTAGCAAAAGTCTTCCTTTTGGTGAACGACTTCAACGAATCTCGTTCTTTTAAAATATATATTCATTGGACCAATGAATGTCCGTTCACGTTTATTTTTGCACAAATTGAATATATTTGATAGTATGAATGTCAGTTCGTCATTCGATCTTTTTTTTTTTTTAATCAACAATCTCTTCAGATAGCAATGAATAATTATTGAAAAAAATGTTCCGTTGAACATATTTTCCAACTATCACAGGCTATCTCGAATTAATAATGAAGAATTTCACAAGGAAACAATTTTGCAAAAATTATTATGACAGTATAACAAAGCAATAACAATATTAAAACGTTTCTATAAAGAATCGTTCTTTTTAAAGACTCATTCTTTTGAATTAGTTCAATTCTGAACGACCCTTTTTTAGTTCGTTTAAATCCCATATTTTCAAATAGTTTATTCATATAACCATAATTAAATTTTTCTGATATTTTTCTAAAGAGACGGAGATAAAATTTTAAAGAAAATCTCTTTTTGTTTATTTATTCGAGTGGATGAATGAATCAATCGATGACTTCGTTATTTTAAACAACTTAGAAGATCTTAAAGTGGTTGTTCTTTTTTCTCTTTCTCTCTCTCCTTTTCATTATTAAGATGGCTCCATTCTAAAATACACCTGAGGTACCATTTTTTATCCCCACCCGCTTACCCATGCAAGTCTTTTTTTTTCCAATTTATGCATGTTTATTCAAATTAAACGCAAAATATGCCAACGTTATTATAGCATATCAAATTTTAATGATATCTATCCGGAGTTTATTCTATATTTATATTCTGCATATAAATTATGAATTAAACTGAAAAATAGAATATATATAAAAATAATATTATAGAGCTTGAAATCAATTTGTATTTAGGTCAAGAAAGTACCTTTCTTACTATCGCATTATTTATTTTAGGCTTTAATAAAAAGATAAATCTGGAATGATGAGATTTTTTCTCCATTCCAGTATAAAATTAAAAACTCTCAAAGGCGTTTTAAAATTTTTTTTTGCATGACACTTTTATTATGAATATAAAGTTTAATCATAAAAAAAGGTGTTAGTATAAGAATTTTCACAATTTTGAGTTAAAAATTTAATGTAATTTTAGGATAAATTGACATTTATTTTTTTTCCTTAAATTATAATTTTATTAAATAAAAGTAATTTAGAAAATAATATTTTCCTCCAGGGAGTAGAAAAAAATTTAATAAATTTATTGGAAAAATTTAAAAAAATATATTCTAAGGAATTTTTTAAATCAATATTAATTATAGAGGATTTACCACACATAAATATTTTTAATAATTAAAATCAATATAATAAATAAATAAATTTATTTACAAACTGTTTAGAGACGCAAGTCCTCGGTGGCTAGGTCTAATCAAACACAAATAGAAATATACAAATTACTTAGCACAAAATAATGAACAATAAAAATAAAAATAGAAATATATTCTTGTTAACAAATAATATTTTCATTGAAAGAAAAAGCGCTTTATAACACGTGACACTTTCTTTAAGCTGTTAAGAAAACCTGTTTACCTGTGGTTTTCATTACTACTGAACACTTAAATAAATGTCCCCTGTTCCTTGGTTCAGAGCTAGGTCTCTAGGACCTTCACGTACCAAAGGTCAGCGGTTCGCTTCCCGTCCTGAGCGACAAAATTTTATTTATATTGGCTACCAATTAATATAAATAAATAAGGATGGAATCTAAATAGCCTCAGATGCCGAAAAAGACTTAAAAAAAAAAATAAATAAATAAATGACATTAACCAAATAATTGAATTTTAAAATTAAAATGGGCAACGAAATGGAAACACTTTCAGCCAGTGTTAACCATATCTTCTGGGAATATAAGATGTGATTCTACGTGTATGCAAGTCATGACATGTAGATTATAGGATTATGTTGTTTGGATAAATATCTATCTTTTAATTAATTGATTTAAAAAAAAAATTCAAAATAAAAATCATCAGAATATTCGCCATACAAAATTTATTTTAAATTCCTGATTCAATAATTAATTAAATTAAGAGCTTTTTTTCCCGTCCACTGTGGACCAATTCGCTTCAAATTTTAATAGCTTCTTTGCCATTCAAATAAATTTGTTAAGTTTCATCCTTTTCCGAAAATTGTTTCCAAAGATACAAGTCAAAATAAAATCTACACACATATAATAATATATGCAAACACACATAAAGATTTTTTAAATAATTTTTGGAGTCCTTTTGTTCTGAAAAAAATTGAGGGTAAAATTTTTTATTAACATAATACTATTATAGATATATAATAGTGTGGGAAAGTAAAATTAAATTAAAAACAATACCTGATAAATTATTATTGGCAAAAATAAGCAACTTTTTTCTTACTTCAAAATCTACATTTGGCATACCACCTTGATCTTTTCATAAATATATATATAAATGTAATTTTTTTTTTATACTCTTACAAGCGACTCACTAAAAAAGTACGTCAAGAATATAATCATAAATTTTTTTGTTTTCTCTAATATCGATATTTAATATTATTTTGTCGTATTTTTAAGACTCGTTTACAATATTAAGTGATTTTTCTTAAATTATGAAACTCGTAAGAGATCTGCGAACTATGAAATTTCTTCTTTCTTATTTAAATAAAAAATAAAAAGAGAGAAATTTAAAGACTCCAAATTAACCAACTCCCTTCTTCTCCCCCCCCCCCCCTCTCTATTTTTAATTAATATTTTTTAGTAATTCCTTCGCAACAACAATTTTCCTTCTTTTTAGTTTTAAAAAATAAAAAAAATACGGCCCCTGGTGGAGTGGTGGCAGCGCCGGTAGATTCCAACTAAATTATATGTTTTAATTAAAGGATTAATTTGTTTTGCAATGCGGCCAATGAATAGAAATGCTTTCATTGCAGGGAAAACAGCAGTTTTTACACTCACTATCGGGGGTAGTAGGAGCTCATTAAAAAAGCATGGCGCCCTGCACACAATGCACCCCCTGCACGTACTCCACATATTAGTGCCAAAACCCCATCCCACTTCTCTCTTTCTCTATTTGACTTTTGTAATTAAATACTAATTTATGTTTTAAAGCCCAGGCAATTAAACATTTAATTTTTATACTAACCTCGAACCGATCATAGAGGAAAAAATTATTGGTTATTAAATAAAAAAGCTCATTTGGAAAAGTTTATTTAAAAATATAATAATATAGGAATTTTTTAGAAAACTCGAAATTCTGAATTTAGTATCTAATATTTTATCCAGAGTTAAGTTCAAGTGGATTTTTCTAAAATTAATGAAATATGGACCATGTTTAAATGACCTGAGTTACTGAAAGAATCTTAAAAAGAAAATAAATAAATAAATAATAAAATTATTTTTAACGATTTCAAGATATTCTCCTTGAAAATACGAATCTTAGAGCGCTGCCAATGTTATATTTTTCCTTATTTATATTACTTATTCATTCATTATTTAACTTTTTCCATCCTCCACAAATTTTATACTTTTTTTTTCCTGGTCAAAATGTTTTAACAAACTGTTTGTTTTTTTTTTTTCTCTCACAAGAAAAGAATTAAAATATATTCCTTTTTGCCCTTCCCCTTAAGAGGAATTCTTTATTTATATATATAAATTCGCGTTCTTTTTCCTAAGCCTATCCATCAGAGAGTTTTTTGCCTTTTGTCTCAAAATCCGC